>CAUYPK010009373.1:0-55030 GCA_963574355.1 Loris lydekkerianus
AATAAACATTCTGGTACAGATGTCTTTGTTATATTGTGATTTTTGGTCTTCTGGGTATAAACCTAGTAAAGGAATTATAGGATCGAATGGCAGGTCTATTTTTAGGTCTCTAAGTATTCTCCAAACATCCTTCCAGAAGGAATGTATTAGCGTGCATTCCCACCAGAAGTGTAGAAGTGTGCCCTTTTCTCCACATTCACACCAACATTTCCGGTTTTGAGATTTTGTTATGTGGGCTACCCTTACTGGGGTTAGGTGATATCTTAAAGTAGTTTTGATTTGCATTTCTCTGATGATTAAGGATGATGAGATTTTTTTTATGTGTTTGCAGATTTTGGGTCTGTCTTCTTTAGAGAAGTTTCTCTTCAATTCCCTTGCCCACCCTAAGATGGGATCACATGTTCTTTTCTTGCTAATACATTTGAGTTCTCTGTGGATTCTGGTTATTAGACCTTTATCGGAGGTATAACATGCAAATATTTTCTCCCATTCTGAGGACTGTCTGCTTGCTTTACTTACTATGTTCTTGGCTGTGCAGAAGCTTTTTAGTTTGATCAAGTCCCAGTAGTGTATTTTTGAAGCTGCTTCAATTGCCCGGGGGGTCCTTCACATAAAATACTCGCCCAGACCAATGTCTTCAAGGGTTTTCCCTGCACTCTCTTCTAGTATTTTTATAGTTTCATGTCTTAAGTTTAAATCTTTAATCCAGTGAGGGTCTATCTTAGTTAATGGTGAAAGGTGTGGGTCCAGTTTCAGTCTTCTGCAGGTTGCCAGCCAGTTCACCCAGCACCATTTGTTAAATAGGGAATCTTTTCCCCACTGGATATTTTTAATTGGCTTGTCAAAGATCAAATAATGGTAAGTAGCTGGGTTCATCTCTTGGTTCTCTATTCTGTTCCAGACATCTACTTCTCTGTTTTTGTGCCAGTACCATGCTGTTTTGATCACTATTGATTTATGTATAATCTGAGGTCTGGTAGTGTGATTCCTCCTGCTTTGTTTTTATTTCTGAGTAATGTCTTGGCTCTTGGAGGTTTTTTCTAATTCCATATAAAATGAAGTATTATTTTTTCAAGATCTTTAAAGTATGACAGTGGAGCTTTAATAGGGATTGCATTAAAATTGTATATTGCTTTGGGTAGTATGGAAGTAAAACAAGCAAACAGCCATCAGAATGGGAGAAGATATTTGCAGGTTATGTCTCTGACAAAGGTTTAATAACCAGAATCCACAGAGAACTCAAACGTATAAGTAAGAAAAGAACAAGTGATCTCATTGCAGGCTGGACAAGGGACTTGAAGAGAAACTTCCCTGAAGAAGGCAGGTGCACGGCCTACAGACATATGAAAAATGCTCATCATCTTTAATCATCAGGGAAATGCAAATCAAAACTACTTTGAGATACCATCTAACTCCAGTAAGATTAGCCCATATCACAAAATCCCAAGACCAGAGATGTTGGTGTGGCTGTGGAGAAAAGGGAACACTTCTACACTGCTGGTGGGAATGCAAACTAATACATTCCTTTTGGAAAGATGTTTGGAGAACACTTAGAGATCTAAAAATAGATTGACCATTCAATCCTATAATTTCTCTACTAGGCATATACCCAGAAAACCAAAAATCACATCATAACAAAGATACTTGTACCAGAATGTTTATTGCAGTCCTGTTCATAATTGCTAAGTCATGGAAAAAGCCCAAGTGCCCATCGATCCACAAATGGATTAATAAATTGTGGTATATTTACACCATGGAATATTATGCAGCCTTAAAGAAAGATGGAGACTTTACCTCTTTCATGTTTACATGGATGGAGCTGGAATATATTCTTCTTAGTAAAGTATCTCAAGAATGGAAGAAAAAGTATCCAATTTACTCAGCCCTACTATGAGACTAATTTATGGCTTTGACATGAAAGCTATAACCCAGTTATAACCTAAGAATATGGGGAAGGGGGAAAAGGAGGGGGCAGGTGGGCAGAGGGAGGGTGATTGGTGGGATTACACCTGAGGTGCATCTTACAAGGGTATATGTGAAACTTAGTAAATATAGAATGTAAATGTCTTAGCACAATAACTAAGAAAATGCCTGGAAGGCTATGTTAACCAGTGTGATGAAAACGTGTCAAACGGTCTATAAAACCAGTGTGTGGTGCCCCATGATCACATTAATGTACACAACTATGATTTAATTAAAAAAAAAAAAAAACAGTACTCATCATGGAAACCTAGAGGGAAAGCAAGAGGGAACTCGTGGGGAAACGTGTTAGAGAAATAGCAGAGATGAGTTTTTGCAGGCACCTGTTGCATGGCAACTGAGGGGACTAATAAATTCTGGGCCAAGAGCCCAGGTTCTTATTCCAGGAACTATTTTCCAGAATGATCCATGGCCATGGAGGCTGCAGGTGGTCTGTGTACCTCATAAACACAGAATGTTGTCAAAGATGCTGCTCCAAAAGAGGAAAGCACTGCCAGAAAGGGAGGCATCTGGTCACCTGCTCTCCAATTTGGTCTCTGTAGCCATGAGCTATTGGGAGTGTTCTCTGCTCACTGCCTGCTCCATCAGCTTCTCCTCCATTCTTTGACTGTATCTCTCAGCAGCATTTAAAATAGGTGGCCTTCTCTTCCTCTCCCAAACACTACCTTCCCTTAACACTGGAGCACAGATCCAGAATTCCTCTTACCTCTCCCATTGCTCAGTCTTATGGCCTTCCCTCTTTCTGACTCCCTTAATCTTTTTTTTTTTTTGTCCTTTCCTTGGGCTCTGTCCAAAGTGTTCTTCTGAGCTCTACATACGTTACTCCCTAGTAGTTCCATCCAGTACTGTGGTGAGATGTTTTGAGCAACAGGCACAAGATGACAGTTTCCAAAAGGTACACTTTTAACTCTTGCCTTGTATCTACAATTCTCTGCTTGGTATTTCTACCTGGATCCCAGTTGAATGTCTCAAAGGACAAAGCAGAATGCTTGTTCCCTATTTCTCATCCCTTGACATGACTAGATAATATTTACTCTCAATTTGTTTGTTTTCAAATCTATACCACAGCTGCTCCCGCCAAAATCTTTTTGCCTGTACCTCCAAACTAGCATCAATGCCATCATCTTCACCTTCAAAATGCGTTCTGCATTGACCAGTTCTTCCATCTCCTCTGCCACAACCAAGCACATATCATTGGTTACCTCCTTCTCCTGTGCCGCCTCTTGCATGGTCTCCTGTTCTGTTCCCATGCCCTCTTAACAATTCACCCTCTAAAGACAATTCTCCAGTCAACAGGTTTGTTAAGAGAAATAGATCATATTACATCCCTGCTTAAAATTGTCCAATGGTTACTAGTTGTATTCTGTTTAAAATCCAAACTCAGCTATGATCTACAAGGCTCATGAAGGAAGAATGAACTGGAATGAGCCCAGAACCAGGGAGAGAGCGTGAAGAGTTGACCATTTCTAAGTGAGAGGTAAGGAAGGATGCCCATAATAGGGCGCAGAAAAAAAACGTGGTGGAGCTTTGTTCCCTCATAAAACCTCATAGGTGTTCCCATCAGCTTTTTATAAATCAACTATTTGACTAACAAACCTCTGGGTTGTTCTTTTTAAATTGAGTTTCCCAGTTAGAGACCCCATGGGTGTGCATATCCTAAAAGTGTGACATAGTGTGCAAAACTGTGTGTGATTGTTTGTGTTCTCATGTGCATTGTTTTTCCTGGAATTTATCAATTCTCAGAGAGGTCTATGTCACTAAAAATGGCTTATTTCAATATAGATACGTAGGGATTAGCTGAGGAATAAAAAGGTGATGGAACCTTGGGTGCCCTGAGATGCCTTTGGAGTCTGTGTTTAGGGTCTGGTTTCCATAGAGGTCCAGTCAAGGTTCCCTGGGAACCTATACAATGGGAATAATCTATATCTGTGCCATTCGTATGGTAGCTATTAGCAACCTGCATACTGTAAATGTAGTAGTCAATAGTGTGATTAGGGTACTACATTTTAAATTTTTATTTAATTTTACTTATTAAATTGAAATAGCCAGATATTAGTGGCGACTGCACTGTTTACTGCAGACTCAAGCCTTATTGTCCAAGTATAGTTGGATGTCAGTTATTCCTGATGTTGTTTAGCAATCCTGTTCTTTCCGAGCTCCAGAGCATCTCTCCTCCCAAGTCTTCCTAATCTTAAAAGGTAGATTGAACAGATTTTCTTCTGTGATATTATTGAGGAAATACAGTCACATTTGCATGGGTTGTCTGGGTTCCTGAAACTAGAACTAAATTTTCATGGAGCAAGATCCAGAATGTATTGAAAAATTTAAAGTAAATTACTACAGGCACATAATGGTTTTTGTTGTGAATCATTATTATAATTATTGGTAATAAGGGCTTTTCTTTATTCCATGACCCATGGTACTAGGTGTTGAGTTCTGTCGTCTCATCAGTTTTTATGCTAGCCCTCGTGGGGAGCATGACCCTTGGCCTAGAGAAGCTCACTGTCTTGTCCAATGTAAGTGGCAGAACTGGGCTTCTAACCTTTGAGCATCTACAGTTCCTCAGGGACCAGCAGACTGTGGGGAGTGTGTTTGTTCAGGCCAACCCTGCTGCTTTCTTCTTGTGGAGAACATTAAGCTTTCTATCATGTCTACCAGCTGGTATTCTGGTTTCCTGCCCCTTCCACCAGACTATTCAAAGTTTAAATGAAATGTTCTCGGTTGCTCTTGGTAGGGCTGCTCTTAGCCCTTTATGGAACTTTCTTTATGGCATTGTGCATCCCTGTATTGCTTGATCATACATAGCTACGTGTCATTAGCTAGCCGTTTAGTGTACACTTTTTTCCAGCCATAAGGACAGGTGTGTCCTGCATGGACCAGCGTGCTCGGGCTCCAGCACATAACGTACCAGAGAGTGGGCTGTGTTAGCAGCAGCCCTGGCACACTCAGGGTCTGGCTGGGAAAGGGGGGATTTTGCTCCATTTGAAAGGCGGCAGAGATGCCTGAGAGACAAGGTTAATATAAGGGTTGAGTAGCTACAAGAAAAAGTACTTCTCCATCATCCACAGTGCCTGTCCTTCTACACATGCACTCTCTCCCTTGCAGATGTTATCTTACACACTTATTATGTATTTCACTTGGTGCTGCTTAAAATATTCCCTTGGCGTATCAATCCCAATCAGAGAAATAACCTTCAATAATTTAGTTCCTTTATCTTTTCAAGAGTCAAATATTATGAACAATCCAATTAATGCCAACTGGAACTCTCACTGCTTTTTCCTTTCTGCTTGTGTAATTTAAAAAGATAGAAGATAATGGTCATGCCCAAGGCTGGGCCCTCATGTGCTAGTGGTGGCAGGGTGCTTTGGAAGTATCAAATGGTATTAAAATGCTCCTATTCCCACAGTCAGCAATTAAAGTCATAGAAATTGACCATAAGGAAAAAATATTAGAAATGGGGAGAAACATATTTGAACTTGTTCAGTTTAGCATTATCTTTAGAAGAAACTGGATGGAGCCCCTGCAAATGGGCAGCAAAATACCTAGCTGGGATTGTTAGTCCCCGTGTCTCAGCTTGACCCCAAATGGTCCATCCTTTCTCACCGTTCAGGATCTCTTTCCAAAAGCTGCCTGCTATCATATTGTTGGCCAGGAGCTTGAGTTTTTATAGGAAGAGAGCTAGTAAATAGAAAAGTAAAAGCATGTCTTTAAAGCTGTCTTTCTGCCAATCAACAAATAGCACAGGGACCTCGTTGGCAGTGGAATTGGTCCATCTCAAGTGGTAGAACGTTTTCCGGGTCTCCTGCCTCCATCCTTTGTTCCTTCTGGACAGATCTGGTGGGGAGCCAGGAACACAAGTCCTATTGATCAAATTGGACACCTTGAGGGCAATTGTGAGTTGAGGCTCTGGGCTGCAGGAACTAGAATAATTTTAAGAGGTTAGTTTTGGTTATGTTCTAGCAGACCTGTACCTTGGGTATAGCAGCTGCAGTTGTTCTTCCAAACTGCAGTGAAAATTGAGGCGGAGGGAAGTGGTTCTCACACAGTGTAAGAGAATGGATCAGAATTATCCGAAACAGAGGATGGGTCAGGTTCTTCTGCACTGGAGGACCAGCTCTAGGTATTTCCAGCTTTTCTGATTTTATTAGCATTGCAAACCTGGCAATTTTGAAAGAAGTCTTGATAGAAATGTTGCCTTTGGGACCTGAGAGGATTTGCTGAGGAGGGTGGAGCTGAGGTAGCTCTTGTACTTACCACCGTGTCTTTTGTATTTTAGGGAAATCCTGACTTAGAGATACAGCCAGAGTTTCAAACATGTTCTTCAACTTGTTGGGCCCAAGTAGACTCTCCCTTTAAATTTCATGCATTAAAACAAATAATCCATCCCCCCCCCCCAAAAAAAAAGAGGAAAATGAATCATGCTGCATTCACAAAGATAGGTAAATTTCAGCAGAGTGAAATTATAAAGCACAATGTTGGGAACAAAGTACCAGTGCAACGAAGAAAACAACCCCCAAATGGCAACCCCTGGGTCCACAAGCCTTTGTGGAGCACCAGGCACAGGCTTGGTTTGTTTGGTGTGCTTAGTAGGTGCTAGTCACTCTGCTAGTGGTGAGATACAAGGAGGAATAAGACCTAGTCCTTGCCACGAGAGTTCCTATTCATAGGAAGACAGAGGGGTAAGCAGACATTTGGTGGCTGAGGGCGCATCAGGGAGGGACTCCTACCGTTTGTGGCACTCACCAGGATTCCTGGAGAGGAGAGGCAATATTGTGGTAGGGAGCGAGAGGTGGGAGGTTGTCCAAGCAGAGGAAGTTGCAAAGAGACATCAGAGAGCTTTTGTAGAACTGGAGCTAGAGGGCTGAACTGTAAACTGTGCTCACACTTGAACTGGTGAACTGAAATAACCACTTCTTTGTCCATATCCTGTGAATCATTTTGTTGCTTGTATGCAGTAGAAGGCTTTGAGTCATTTTGGTAATCGTTGTGCTGTTATTTTAACATTCACTGTTGTTATAAGTGGAAATCCTTTTTTATACCCTATAATAGTGTCATCCAAGTGTTCATTAAGGAACATTGTTAGTCTTGAAAATTGCTTCTGGATGTCAATAAATTTGGTCCAGAAGGTAGAGCTCATAAAATGCCACAAAGAAGGCCAGGTGGCTCCCATGACATGCTGCACAGTCATGCAGGTGGGAGCACCCTGTGGAACATTAGGGACGAGGGAAGGAAAATAAAAAGCAGCCTTATCAACAAATATGTGGGAGTGCTTGCAGATTTAGGTGCTTCTGAGAGTCATCCTCCTTGCTTTGTATGTATGTGTACGTCTGGAAATGCACCCATTTTAAATTCTTTGATCCCTTTAGAAATATATCCTTTGCTTAAAATGCAATTGCCCTGTAAAGAGGTCATTCATGATGTAAAAGACAATTTTATTGCCAAGTTCATGGTCTATCAATAAATAAGTAAATGCTTAATGAAAAGCAGAAGGCCAATAACAGGGAGGTCTAAGGTAGATACTCCCCCTGGGGGTTTAGAGCCAAACAGGTATATGTTATGTGACACAGGTAGGCTCAGAGGTGCCCATAAAGGTCTCAGTGGAATTTTTTAACTCACAAGTTTTCTGCAAATGCACCATGATTGCTACTGTTGATATACAGGATAACTTTAGATAGGTACAAGGCTAAACTGTTTTTATTTTAATACCTATATCTATTTTAATATTGCCTTAAAGCATAGCTAGCATATCAAATGCAGGATAGGAAGTTTCCTTATTAAAATAAAAAAATTTAAATGAACGAAATGGATCTATTTTTCTCTCAATTTATATGAGATATAAATATCTTTAAACATATTTATGTTTTACATATGTGTATTTAGATTTTTTTATTTCAAAATGCTACAGGGGGACAAATGTTATTGGTTACATGTACCGATTTTGCTTATAACCTTGAGTCAGGATTATAAGTGTGCCCCTGTCACACAGATAGTGTTCATTGTATCTGTTAGGTAGGATTTCATGCATCCCCATTCTTCCCCCTCCCTTTAATTGATTTCCATTGAGTTTTCCTTCCTTCTATGTGTGTGTGTGCCATTGGTTAGTTCCAATTTAATAGCGAGTACATGTGGTATTCATTTTTCCATTCTTTAGATACTTAGGGGAATTGTCCTCAGTTCCATCCAAATTGTTGCAAAAGGCCTTCATTCATCTCTCTTTTATGGCTGATGCATAGTTCATAGTATACACATACCATATTTTGTTAACCTACTCATGAGTTGTAGGGCACTTGGGTTGAATGCACATCTTTGCAATTGTGACTTGTACTATAATAAACATTTGAATGCAGGTATCTTTTTGACAGAATGACTTTTTTTCCTTTGGGTAAATTCCCAGTAGTAGGATTGTTGGATGAAATGGGAGGTCTACCTTTAGTTCTTTGAGGAATCTCCATACTGTTTTCCATAGAGGTTGTACTAATCTGCTGTCCTACCAACAGTATATGAGCATTCCTTTCTCTCTGCATCCACATCAGCTTTTGTAGTTTTTGGACTTTGTAATAAAAGCTTTTCTAACTGGGGTAAGGTGGTATCTCACTGTGGTTTTAATTTGCATTTTCCTGATGGTTAGTGATAGTGAGCATTTTATCTTATGTTTATTGGCCATTTGTCTATCTTCTTCTGAAAAGTTTCTGTTTACATCTTTTTAAGGGGGTTGTTTGCTTTTCCTTGATGATTTGATTGAGCTCTTTGTATATTCTAGTTATTAGCCCTTTATTGAATGTATAGCTTACAAATACTTCCTCCTATTCTGTAGGCTGTCTGTATGTGCTGTTGATTCTTTCCTTAGCTGGGCAGAAGTCTTTAAATTTAATCAAGTTCCCTTTTTTTTTTTAATTTTTATTGTGATTGCCTTTGGGGCCCTTTCATAAATTCTTGGTCTAGGCCCATCTCTAGAAGAGTATTCCAAACATTTTTTCTAGAATGTTTATCGTTTCATACCATACATTTAAGTCTTTCATCCATCTTGAATTAATGTTTGTGAGTGGTAGGAGATAAGGATCCTGTTTCTCTCCTCTGCATGTGGCTATCCAATTTTCCCAGCATCATTTTAATGGGGCTTCTTTTCCCCAGTGGTATCTGCTTTGTCAAAGATCAGTTGGCTGTATGTGGATGGTTTTATATCTGAGTTCTTTGTTCTGTTCCTCTGGTCTGTGTCTCTATTTTTGCACCAATACCATGCTACTTTGGTTACTATAGCCTTATAGTATGGTTTGAAATCTGGTAATGTGATGCTTTCCAGGTTTGTTCTTTTTGTGGAAAATTGCTTTGGCTAGCTGGCATCTTTTCTGTTTCAAATGAAGCTTAGATTAATTTTTTCTACGTCTGTGAAATAGCATGTTGGCATTTTGGTGGAGACTACATTGAACCTGTAGATCACTTTGGGTAGTGCAGACATTTTAACCGTGTTGATTCTACTGAGCCATGAGCATGATGTATTTTTCCATTTGTTTGTGTCTTTGCAATTTCTGTCCTTAGTGTTTCATAATTCTCTTTGTAGAGGTTTTTACCTCCTTGGTTAAGTATATTCCTACATATTATTTTCCCTGTAGCTATTTTGAGTAGTATGGAGTCTTTGATTTGATCCCCAGCTTGACTGTTATTAGTGAATAGTAATGCTACTGATTTTTGCACCTGCTTTTGTAAACCTGGGGCTTTGCCAACTTTATTTATCAATTCCAGGTGTCTCTTGGTATAATCTTTGGGGTTTTCAAGGTATAGGATCATATTGTCAGCAATATGTTTGATCTCCTTTTTTGCTGTTTGGATACAGGATCTATTTAAAGAAACATTTTAAGTACATAATAGCACAGGAGACATATGTGGCTATAGCAGAATTCATCTAGGTATTATGCAAATAATGAAATTTTGGAAAATGTTGGTTTTAGCTTATTTAGTTAAATATAGGCACTGTGTTGATGGAAATCATGGCAAGCATGTATTGTTCTTTTGGGGCACTATGTCGTATAATTGAATGTAGTGCTATTTTATATGTGGCTAATTTCAGAAGCTAAAACAACCGTATCTACTAAATGCTATTTTATTTGATTAATAAAAATGCTAGATTGTTTTAGAATTGAATAAATATAAAATGCTAATTGGATATAAAATGCTTATTTATGTAATCAGGGGCATTGCCATAAAACTATGAGACAGTTATTACTGTTTAATATTGCTTTAATTAGAAGTGCTCTTCTAAAAGTTAGAAGACAATAAGCTTCTCATAACAGTTCCCGAGGAATCAAAATGATGTTGCAATGAGATCAGTGGTCAAAATAGAACAGGGAAATTTTCTTTTCTCCAAAAAAGTATAGAGTGATGGTAAGTTGCACTTTTAAAGATCAGGGTTTCAATAGAGTTTCAATTAAATTCAGCATTTATTTAATGTGCATTCTGTACAATGCTCTGTTAGTTACTGGAGATGTGGTCATGTTTGTGTAAGCCAGGAGTGTTTCAGATGCTAGGGATATACCACACCTGACTCACACTGGCTCAAACAGAGATAGAATTTATAGTTTTACACAACGGAGAGTGTTGGTGTGGATTTCAGGCCTGGCTGAATCCAGGAACCAGCAGTATGGCTGGTACATCACCTGCTCTGTCTCTCGTCCCTGCTTGCTTCTTTACCCTCCCATGGTGTAGCCACTAATAAGTTGAGGTCACTCATCAGGTTTGGGGTCTGTTGGGAAGAGGGATTTCCTCTACCTCAGCTTTGACATCAGCCAGAATTGAAGCTCATTGCCTGGCCTTGCTTGCTGGTTCTCTTACCTGGGGTGGGCGGGGGATCATTTGTGTGGACTGAAAATGACAGTAAGGTGGAAGCCACAGTTTTGTCTTTGGCAGAGATGGGACATTAATTGTAGTTGAGGGATGACAATAGGACCTCCCTTTTAAAAGCTCAGATTTCTGCTAATGGGCAGGAAAGACTGACATTTTGAGACAAATAGTCTGCCCTTTTTTCTCCTTTGCTGGCAAAGTAATAAATTTCCCATTCCTTTTTCTCCAAAAAAAGATGGCAGTACAGTAGTTTTCCAAAGGAAAATAGGATATCTGCTGCAAGAAGAATGGGAGTGGACTTCAAAGGGCTCCCTGGCAACTGGGGAGAAGGTGCCCTCCAGCAGGAATTTTAATAGACAGAGGTGGACAGAGCACTTTAGGAGTGGAGTCAGAACTCAAAGGCATGGAGGTCTGGGTGAGGATGGGGCATTTGAGAAACTAAGAATTAGGGATTGCTAGTGCAATGACTCTTAAGGATGGGGAAGGGTAAAAACAGTCACATCAGAATCTTCTGGAAATTAAAATAATGCATCTTTCTACTTGACAGCCCCCTGCTGCTATGCCTGAGAGATGGTGGGAAGTGGGGAGCCTGTACAGGAAGCTCAGAGTCTGCCTGACTAGAGGGGACAGGAGTCCGCAGAGCCCAAGGTTTCTTGCCACAGTCCCCGGAGTGCTAGCTCTGCTGAGCACCTGCCATGTGCCAGGCACTGTGTCAGACTCACTAATCCAATTAGAGGTTTGATGCCCCTTACCTGCTCCACTTCTGACTGATAACTAAGCACCTTCTAGTTAAGGATCCTATGAGGAACCACACATGGGAAAATCAGCCAACAGGAACTGGGATCTACCCTCAAGTAGAAGTGGGAGGAGAGGATACATGAGGCTGCGGGGCGCTCTGGAGAGCAGGGGGCACTCCTGGCAGGTGCAGAGGTTGTGGAGTGAGAGGGCTGGGAGGTAAAGGCAGGTGTCCTCTGAACCTCCTTGTCTCCTGTTCTTTGACTCTGTCCTCTCTTCCCCCAGTTCTCCTGAGGAGACGGGCTACACTTACAATTGCATGTTCAGAGGCACACTGGCCTCTAATGGGGCTCATGCCACAGGCCATTTAGAAGAGTCCTTATGTTACTCCCTTCCCACTGCTGCCAGCGTTCCATCTCAGGGTGCTCATGCAGCTTTCAAGGTCATCTCTCCTGCATCTGATAGGGATGAATGGGAAGGTAATAATTTCATTTTCCCTTCACGTATTCCTACCTTTCTTGAGGGAAGAGGACTGATTGGTCAGTGCCTGAGATCTCAACTGTGTCACAATTTATGGTACGTGTGTGTGGTGAAGGTCGTCACTGTGGATGGCTGGGTAGGGGCCTTCTTTCTCTCTTATGCTCCCCTAGGGGGATCCAGACTGATCTTACCTCCTCTTCTAGGAATTCCTTTTGTTGGGTCATTTAGGCCAAAACTTTTTGAGCCACGTGGCCTCTCTCTTTATACTTCTACTTGCAGAGATTTTAGCACACATTGGTCCCTAGAGTCAGATTCATGTGGCTCTGGATCCATGTGACCTGTGCCTCCTGTCCCAAGTCAGCTGGCTCCACAGCTGTCAGCAGTAGGGGTTACTGGGTAGCTCTTTGTTCTCCATTACCTACTTTTTCTTCTACTAGAGCCAGCAATGGACAGTGTCCAGCTAATCCTGGGTCTGTGGCTAAAAGATGATCTAAGGCGTATTAAAACATCACCTTAATTCCAAAGATGTATACTCCTAAAGGGCCATTGGTCAAAAGAGCATATTCCACCTCCTTCCTCCTCTCCCCTCAAAGAAAGAAACTCACAAACTGTGCCTGCACTTTTCTGGATATACTGGTATGATTAACTTATTAATGCTAATGCCCCAAACAGTGAAGGACAAAAGCTTAAACTTTCTGAAAAGCGTATATTGATTTAAATCCTAAACTTGCCACAAACCACTTATGTGACTGTGGTCCAGTTTGAGTCTCAATGTCATCATCAGTTCAAGATGATATAAAAGATGAGACTGACATGGTAGGGTTGGGTGAAATTAATGTAAGTACATGACAAATGAATCACAAATGGCAAGATGAGACTTCTGCAGTGAGTGTGGAAGTAGGGCCCATCCTTGGGAGCTGCTTTCAGTGGTCCCGTGACTTGCTATTGCCATATATGCATATGGTAGGATCTTCAGGGGGGCTTTGGGAAGGTCTCCCAGTGGAGCACTGGCTTAGGCTCTCTACGTCCCCAGGGACGATGGCTCTTTTGCTCTTTGCACCTGCCAAGATGGGGTGGGTGGCACGTGAGGCTTACTCACCGACATCTTCAGGCAGACTCAGAACTTTCCTGCTGTGCCTATGCCAGCTCAGGTCTTGGGCTGCAAGTGAACCTTCCAGGTTCACTTCCAGGAAGCAGACATTTCCATGACTGCTTCTCTTTG
The DNA here is from genome assembly GCA_963574355.1 of Loris lydekkerianus. Taxonomy (NCBI): domain Eukaryota; kingdom Metazoa; phylum Chordata; class Mammalia; order Primates; family Lorisidae; genus Loris; species Loris lydekkerianus. The sequence goes on from CAUYPK010009373.1 coordinate 13,253, forward strand.
CTTCTCCCATGCTGTCCCTCCACCCCCAGCCTCTGATCTGATTTAATGCTTATGTGATACATCCTTCCCTTGACTATTTCCCATTGCTCAAATGAACCTCTCAGATTGGAAGAAGTGGACACAGACATTTATTGAACATATACTATGAGCCACGTACTGCTAGACAGTGAAGGTGCCATAAAGAATTACACATGTCTCCCTGACACTGAAGAACATATAGGAGAAAGAACATTTTGTAGGTGCTTTTGATTTCTTTTCCTCCTGTCTTCTCCTAGAATCCTCATGTCCTTCCTAAGTGACTCGGGTCAAAGGCTCAAAACGTGTTTGGCTTTGAACCAAAAGAAAGAACCATGCACCCCTGGTGTGTTGGCCTCTATCTCTGACATTTGCTGGGGTGCTTGTTCTGAGCTGCGGCTGTGCTCCTGAGGACCTCTGGGGGCAATTGGGAAGTAAGAGGCTGCTGATCCCAGCCATGTCCTCAGGTCTCCTTTGGCATCATCTGTCCAGGCTCAGGTCCTGCTTGCCATGAGCATGCCGGGAGGCCTTGGAGGAATCATGTTTCCTTCCTGAGTTCTCAATATCCACTTTTCCCTCAGAGACCTCAAATGACCCCATCACCCATGAACAGAGATCTTTCTTTGGGAAATTGCTTTCTATTTCTAGCCTCCACACCTCCCAGCATAGCATATTTTCCACATGTCAAGTTAAATATGCTGTTGTCTATCCTGATTTTCTCTTTCTCTCTGGAATCTGGAAGGCAGGGGGCTTATGTTCGGCTTGGCCAGGCAGAGAGGCACATGGCATCTTCATGGACTTTGCCTCCTGCTCTGTCAGCCCACTTTTCTCTTCCCTCCATGCCTGTGATCGCTCACATTCTTACTGAATTGTCTGCCACTCTGGACATTTTCACTGGACTTCTGCGTACAGAATTCCCTCAGTGTTTCCTATGCTTCATCGCAGTCGACCATGGGGAGAGCTTTGTGGAGGAGTTTGGAGTGTTAGCCGGCCCATTATTAATGTCTACCATTAATGGTAGACAAGGGAATGGTAGACATTAATGGCTATGACAAGGAAAAATGGCTACGGGGCAAGGGGGCTGCATGGGCATCTGCTATCCATGTGTAGGGTTAAGGGGAATCAAAAGACTCCCAGCTACAGTCCCAATCTGCAGCTGCGTGGGTGGCAGACAGGTACTTTTTACAGATGGCAGTGTTTTGGCAATTGCCAATATTCAATTATACGTGCATCGTAGATTTTTTCAGATGGATCTCAGCTATACAAAACTGGATTAATTATAATTCTTTTTATTATATGCTGTTATCATTGATCCACTTTAATTCATTAAAGAAATAACAAACAATTGGTGACCCATAATACAAGATAATAATGTTACCAATAACTTACATCTGCCCATGTGTTCCTTCCACGTCTCATCTGTCTACCTCCCATGTGCCATAGGGGGTGACCATGACTCTGACACTAGTAATTATTATTCCCTTGTTTATTTAAAGAAAATGATCACATATAATACTTATATCCTAAATTATTTAGTTTTATTTGTATTTACCTTTATAAAACATTTCTGAATATTATCTTCTTTTTAAATTTCAGATTAATATAAGGGTATATACAACTTGGTTGCATTGTTTGTGTTTGGCAGGTAAAATCCCAGTTGTAGTTGAGTACTTCACCCAGGAGGTATGTCGTGTACCCCTACATTGTACCCATTAGGTAAGAGCTTAAAAAACCCTCTCTGCCCCCCCTTTTGAATTTAATTGTATTTTTCTCTTGTGTGGGCCTATATTTGTTTATCTACTAGTTTCACATTAGTATTGAGTACATTGGATACTTCCTTTTCTATTCTCTAAGGAATCCATTCAGGTGAAAAGAGAAGTTGTGAAGTCTATATTTTTATGGCTGAATAGTACTCCATGGTATACATATACCACAGTTTACTAATCCATTCATGGGTTGATGGGCACTTGGGTTGATGTCACATCTTTGTGATTGTGAATGAAGCTATCAACATTCAAATGAAAATGTTCTTATGTTAAAGTGAGTTTTTTCTTCTGGGTAGATACCTCGTAATGGGATTGTGGGATCAAATGGAAGGTCTACTTTTAACTCTTTGAGGATTCTCCATATTTATTTCCACAAGGGCTGTATTAGTTTGCAGTCCCACCAGCAGTGTATAAGTGTTCCCTTCTCTCCACACCCATGTTGGCATCTGCAGCTTTAGGACTTTGTGATATGGGCCATTCTCACTAGGTGTAGGTGATGCTTGAGGTGGTTTTGATTTGCATTTCTCTGATGCTTAGGGATGATGAGCAGCTTTTCATGTGTTTTTTGGTCATTTGTCTGTTTTCTTGGAAGAAGATTCTGTTCAGGTCTCTTGCACAGAGATAGATGGGTTTGTTTACTCTTGTTGATTTGTTTGAATTCTTTGTAGATTCTGGTTATTAGCCCTTTGTCAGATTTGTAACATGGGACTATCTGGATATTGTCTTCTGAGAATTTTTGGGGGGTGAACATTAAGATATTTGTTTACAGATATTTGTTTACAAATATTTATTTGATAATTTTTGGGGGGTGAACATTAAGATATTTGTTTACAGATATTTGTTTACAAATATTTGTATAACATTCCAGTGTGTGAAATATCTACAATATTTGCCCATTTTGTCACTGGTGGGACTTTGGATAGGTGATTGTCCAAATTTAAAAGATAATGCTAAATTATTTTTCAAAGCACAAGCACTTTTATTATTTTATACTCCTCCTGGTGATATATACAATAGCAACATTAAACCACATTCTCTTATTTATTTTTTTTGCAGTTTTTGGCCGGGGCCGGGTTTGAACCAGCCACCTCCAGTATATGGGGCTGGTGCCCTACTCCTTGAGCCACAGGCACCACCCAACCACATTCTCTTAAACACCGAGTATTGTTAGACTTCTTATTTTTCCAAGTGAAGGTGCAATGAATTCTCATAATCTCAATTTTTTAGTTTCTCAATTGCTCCTAAGGTTTAACATTTCTTCATATATTCCTGGCGATAAGTGTTTCATCTTCTATGAAAATGCCTGGTTATGTCTGCTAATTTTTCTATTGGATTGTTTATATTTTAAACTTTTTTATAGGTGCTTTTTATATAATAGATCCTTGACATTAATCATTCTTTAGTCTTCTATTTCTCAGATATTTTTTCTGGTTTGTGGCTTATTTTTTCTCTTTGAGTTACCTTTGGATGAATAAAGTTTTTAAATTTTAATGAAGCTAAATGCATCAATCTTTTCCCTCACTGCTAGAATTTACTGAGCTTTGTATAAGAAATCTCTTCTTATTCACTAGGTCAGAAGGACACACACACATTTGTACAGACAGTGTTGATTTTTGTGGAGGGTGTGAGTTAGGGATCCAGTTGTAGAGTTGACACATGGAAAACTCAAATTTCCAGCTTTATGGATTGAATTGTCTCTTTTTCTCCTGTGTTGATTATGTTGCTTTTGTTATACATTAAAGTTACATGTATAAGGATCTTTCCTGAGGTCTCTACTCTGGTTTGTTGCATTTTTTTTAAGTCTTGTATTTAATAGCAGTACCATACTGTCTGAATCTCTTAATACCCATGTAAGTTTATTCTTTGTGTCTGATAGGACAAGTTCTTGCAATTTATTATTATTTAGCAGAGGTGTGGCTATGCTTTGTCTATTTATCCTCAAATAGATATTTAGAATCAATTTGTTGAATCCTTTGAAAAAGACCTGTTTTGAATGAAGTTGCATAAAACTTATAGGCTAACTTGGAGAACATTGAACCTTCTCTAATCATTAAAAGTTCCTTTCTATGAATGTGGTATATCTCTCCACAAGAGACTTGGAGTTAATAGTTTTCTTAAATCTCTGGAATTACAGGGCGCATGTTTAGGAAATAGTGTGACCTCCTCTCTTTTCTCCAGTCTGAGGTATGTGTGGTGTTAGATTATTTGATATGGTTAAGATGTCTTTTTCCTACTTCTAGGTAGGCTGTGAGGATTAAGATGAAGTCATGTCCATAGAGGGTCTTCTAGCTCTGCGTGTGGTCCAGGGCTGTACCTGAGGAGTCAGAACAGGGAAACAAGCCTTCATACGCTGAGGAAGCAGACAGACCTGGGTTTGGATCCTGTACCCACCAACTAGGATGCCTGCAGCAGGGAGTTCGCATTTCCCAACTTTGGTTTCCTTTATTTAAATTGGGAAAAATAGTATCCACAACCTGTGGCTTCTGGGAGGGTCCTGTAAAGCGTGCAGTTCAGAGTACAAGCCCAGAGCTCAGGAAAGAGTGGTTACTTCCCATAAACATAGGACATTGGCTTTCTGCCTTCCAGCTTCAGGAACTACAAGGGCCCTTCTCACCGGGGTTCTGTTGTCTTCTCCAGCCCGGCCCAGAGAGAACTTAGAAGGTGACAGCCTCATTTTCTCAGCAGATTTTCTGATTTATAATGTAGTCACACTAGGAGGCTACACAAGCTCTAAATAGGGTTTTGGGACCAACTTGAGGCCAACTTTAAAATGAGATCACCTCTGATGGGAGGAGCGGGAGCTTCAGATTCAGCTTTCCTTTCCTGCCTGGACCTTGTGATTCTTCATTCAGAATCCCTGTTTGCTTGTCCCTGTCCCTTGGCCCTGACTGGAGTAGATACGCTGCTCTACCAACCCTCTGGAGAGGAACTGTCCCCAGGCTTTCGCTACTTGAGGCAGCCTCTGTGGCAATGACCTGTGATGCCCTGACATTTTCAAGTCATGACTGCTGGGGAGCTTAGGGATCAGGAATCAATCCAGCCCCTCATCTCTGCCTGCCTCTTTCTCCAGTGTAGACTTTCAGGGTCAGTCTCAGTCTTGGATGGGGCTGCTGTGTTATTTGCATGCTCAGAGAAGGGGTGGATCTTCTGGTGGCCTTAGATGAATCTCAGATTTGCCTGGCAGACAGGCAACCAGTTAGAATAATGTTTCTGATAACATCCCAGGAAGCTTTAGCTTAAGACTGTAAACCAAATTGGAGACAGACATATGTGTTACTTATTTAGCTTCCATCAAAATACATTAAAAAGTGCAAAGATAAAAGCAGATGCTCTCAGGTCATTTATCCTTTATGTGAATTGTATACATGGGACATTCGAAATTTTGGATCTTCCCTTCTTTCTTTTTTTTTTCTCTGAGATCTCTGTTGTCACACAAATGAAAGGAAAGAGACAGCATGTTTAATAAGTGCTGACAATGTGCTGATCCCTGGGACCGGCACTTCATATAATCATTTCTTTTAAGCTTTACAGCAGTGCTGTGGGGCTAGTGACGGTCAACAGCACAACTACATTTGTAGATGAGGGCACATAGCCTGAGAGGTCACTGTTTAAATCCAGTCAGCCACATAGAGAAGGGTTCTCACACAAAGCAGGCACTCAGCAAGTGTTACTTATCCCTGGGGCAGCACTTCGGGAATGACAAATACCCTAGTTAGCTAGGTGGCCTCGAGGAAGCTACTTAGCTAGTACTTACTTGGGAAAGTTGTTTTGATAAATGAACTAATATACTTGTGAAATGTGAAGACTGGTGCCTGGAACATAGTATGCACTTGTTAAATATAAGCTATAAATGAAATACTGTGTAATAGCTCATAATAGTCGATAATTAATACAACTGTTAAAAATATTAATATAATAAATATTGGAATTATTGCCTCATTTGTCCATGTCATGATTCATAAAACAGGGGTTGCCCAATTGGAGAGAGTTGGATGGAGAACTTAACAGAGTGCCAGGTCCCAGATGAGTATTGTTCCGACCATAGGCTGTAGGTTGTCCTGTATCGTGGCAATCAATGGATAATGGTAATTAGGAGCACCCCGAGAGCTGAGCTGTTTCCAGGCATGCTCTGGGTGCTGGCTCCAGGAAGGCAGCCTGGGTTTTCCATCCTGTTCCTCTTGGCCTACGTTATTTTTCCTTTCTCTAGGTTTCTATCCTGAGCCATCTCTCATTTTGCCCAGGATACAGGAAAAGCCATTCCATGACACCTCATCTCTATCTTCCTGTCCTCCATGGTGATCAAGGGGCTTGTGAGCCTAGGCGTCCAGGATTGGGGCCTTTGGTTTGGGGTTCTGCCACGGTCGGTATGTGTCTTGATTCTGAGGTTGGTCAAATGAAAGAGCTTTTTCAACTGCAAATATGGCTGGGAGACACACAGAGATAATATTTCACCATCACCTGCTTCCTTTTAAATAGCCTATGGTGCTGGTTTATTCCCATTTCATACATGCAGACGCTGAAGCTCAGAGGAGTTAGGTCACTTACCAAGGACTCCACTTGTCTAGTAAGTGAGGAGGCTGAGGCTCAGTTTAGGCCTGTCTGAAGTCAAAACAAGGGGCAACTTTAATTACATGTACTTTGGTTCATAAGGCTATTTCCTACACATCTCTTGCACTTTTTTCTCTCCCCCACTTTTTTTTTTTTTTTTTGAGACAGACTCTCATTCTGCTGCCTGCAGTAAAGTACAGTGGCATCATCACAGCTCACCTGGACTCAAGTGATCCTCTAGTCTTAGCTTCTCAAGTGGCTGGGACTACAGGCGTGTGCCGCCAGGCCTGGCTAATTTTTCTACTTTTTGTAGAGATTGGGGTGTCACTCTTGTCCCTGGCCTGCAGCAATCCTCCTACTTCTGCCTCCCAAAGTGCTAGGATCACAGGCATTTCCCCAATTCTTTCTCCAGTCTCTACTTTAGTACTGCTATCTTCTCACCTTCCGCTGCATCCAGCTTGCTGTTAAACATACTTAGTGAGTTCTTAATTGTATATTTACAATTAAGTGAGTTGATAATTGTATATTTCCTTTCCAAAATGTCTCTAACTTTTCGTAGGTTCTAATACCTGTTATAATTCATCTTTTCACTTATCTTTTATTTTCCTTAACAGGTTCATAACAATTATTTTAAAGTCCTTACCCACTGCCAATATCTGGATTACCTATGATCTATTTCTATGATCTTCCTTCCTGTGGTTATTGGCCAAATTTTTCTCTTTTCATATGTCCACTAATATTTTATTGTATGCTGGTTGTTGCATGTAAAAAACTATGAAAGTGCCTATATTATTTTCTATTAGAAAGGTAGTAAGTACTACCAGAATTAGTACCCTTATTAATATGCAGTCCTCTGGTTTATTCACAGAATTAAAACAAAGAATGAAAAATAGCTGATCAGTCTGAGGTGACTTTCTTAACGTAAACAGGTGGCTAACTTGACCTTGGTTTCCATTTATGACAGGTGCCGTCTAGAGAGTCCTCCAGGTGAGAATGCAGTACCGATGAGTTATATGTGGGAGAAATCAGTGTAAATCTACCTCTGGCCATCTTTACCCCAACAGGAAAATCCCAAACAGAAGTTAGCACCAAGAGCCATTTGCAGGGGCAGCAGGAAAGATGGATGAACCTCTAAAATCAGTTAGGAAGTTCTCCTGTAGGGAATTAGTTCCCTATAGTACATGCAGTCCGTGGACTTTCAGTAATTCACTAACATAATAGAGTTATTTGTCACAGAGCAAAGACTTGGAGAAAATATCTGAGTTGGATAAAGATACAGACTGCTAGTCAGGAAGATCTGGTTTCCAGCTCCTTTAATCAATGCGGTAAAATTCAATGTGAGGGGTTTTTGGTGCTAATTTGGTCATTACCTTGGGCCAGTTTAGAGGAAAACCCCCTGGATTTGATTGCTGGGTTCCAAGGTGGTTGTGGAATCGGAAGACATCATAACAGACAAGTAAAGTAAGCCGGGAACAGAAAGCTAAATACCACATGTTCTCACTCAAATGTGGAAGCTAAAAAATGTTATTCTCATAGAAGTGAGACTGGGAAGGGAGGGGTGGGTGGGGAGACACTTGTTGAAGGATACAGAATTATAGCTAGATAGGAGGAATAAGTTCTACTGTTCTATAACACTGTAGGATGACTAGAGTTAACAGTAATATATATATAGTTTCAAATAGCTAGAAGGAGGATACTGAATGTTCTCAGTACAAAGAAATGATAAATGATAAATTTTGAGATGTTGCCCACACTAATCACCCCAATCTGATAACGGTATAGCCCATTTATAACTTTTTTTTTTTTTTTTAATGTCACAGCATACTTGAATCTATAGTTAAACTTCCACATCATACTTAAACAATGTTGATCAAAAAACAAGCAAACAAACAAGTAAAAAAAATTAAAAAAGAATATGTTTACTATGCTTTGAAGTTCTTTTGAAAATAATTAATGAGCTTTAAAAATTTTTGTGGCATACCGGTTGAAAATCCCTGCTGTATACTATATGTTTGGAAAATCACTGTGTGCCCCATAAATATGTGTAATTATTACTATATATACTTGAGTATAAGCTGACCCGAGTATAAGCCAACCCCCTTAATTTTACCCTAAAAACTGGGAAAACTTAGTGACTCAAGTATAAGCCGAGGTGGGAAATGCAGCAGCCACTGGTAAATTTCAAAAATAAAAATATATAAATATATACCCAAAACAATTACAATAATTGAGGAATCAGTAGGTTAAATGCTGATACCCTCACTTCAGATACAGCTGAAGCTCTGTTTGGACATACAGATGATGATGAGGAGGAATCCAGTTTTGAAGGATTTTAACCTTTGTGATTTAGCTTGATTACCTGTTAAGCTAAGCGCACGGAATCAAATAACCTGTATGACCTGAGTATAAGCCGAGTTCGGGTTTTTCAGCACAAATTTTCGGCACAAAAACTCGGCTTATACTCGAATATACACAGTATTTGTCGATTAAAAAATAAAATTAATAAATAAATGAGAGGAAAATCACAAGCTTCTCTCCACCCAGTAGCCAGCACTGTTGCCTCATTCTCTACATGTTGGTGGCATAATATGCCGCCTTTGTTGGTCCAGGGTTTCGAATTTATATGTGAGCATTGCTACACCAGCCCCCATCTCCTGCGGCCATTGTGGAGGCCGGGGAGAGAAGGCAGTGGCCTGTGGCCAGCCCTGGCTATCATTACCTCAACCACAGAATGAGGAGCTTCACCTGAGCCTCAGAAACACAAGGGTGAAGGAGACAAGCACTGGAGCCCTCGGTCTGAGGATGGGCGAGTGGACAGCAGGGCAGCTCTAAGGAATGGCAGTGTCCTGTGGCCCCTGACCTTTGGGTCAGGCTCGATCTCAGTCCTGAATTACAGGAGAGTTTTGTCCCTCTCCTCCCTCTAGGTCCTCCAAACTTGTGATTATTGGTTCCTTTGTTCTCGGTCTTTCCCACATGTACTTGTTCTGTGGTGACCTTGGCTTTCTTGCCTGCCTTTGGTGTCGATCCCACCTCTGGCTACGTTTCCTCGGACTGCACAAATAGTCCTATGGGCCCCGAGGTCTTCTCTCAGCCCTGCCCCCCAGGACTCGCACACACAGCCTCCTCTTCCTCTCCAGTGTCACATTCTGGCGTGTGGAAGTGAGTGAATTCCAGCTAGTTCCATCTGGAGAAAAACATCTCTCAGTTCTCAACAAGATGGGACTACGTTTAATTAAGTGCTGAGTGGTGTGGTGCTGACAGGTGTGGAGTAAATTTAATGATGCGAGAAGTGCTAATGTAATTTGAAGTGGGAGAAAGGGAAGGTCTTAAACTAGGGTATGTCTTCTGGTCCACTTTTGGACATGGGCCAATGTCATCATCAACTGGCAAGGTGGTGGCAATCAGCAAAGACAAAAAGTGAAAAGATAAACAGAGTCGTGGAGTGGTGCCAACCCACACATACCAGAATGGTGAAAACCAGTCTCTAACACTCACGGCTTGGTGTGAACAATGTTTGTATCTGATCTAGTCTACGAGTTAACACTATCTAAGTTCATCCATGCTCCTTCTAATATTAGTGATATTGTGGCTCAGGAGGATATTTACATCCAATATAACATATACATTCATAAAAAAATAACTGATTTAGTCCATGTGGAGGTTTTGTGGTAACTCAGTTGAGTTTCCATGTATTCTTGGGTGTTAATGAGAATGTGATATTCATGAGCATAAGGAGAAAGTGACCTATGGCTTAAAATCAAATTTGGCTTTTTTGTGTGTGAGAGAGACTTTGTTTTATTCTTTCTGGAAAAAAAAAAAAAATTAGGTTTCAAGAAAAGTACTTTTGGCCACAGATTTCATAATAATCATCCTCCTACAAATCTAAAATAATCTTATGAAAAATTCAAAACCTGGTTTTTAAAATACCTACCAGGCTTGCTTCAGTATGTGAATCCTCTAGTGGGGAAGCCTTCCCTTAGTCTGTATGCAAACGGTGGAGGCAGCTGGTCTCCACAGACTCCTGGAATCCCGGAGCACCTCTGAATCTCTCTGGCTGGTTGTAGACCCTTTCATCACTCTTTGCCTGCATCACATCCACCCTACTTAAGAACCACAGCAGTTGGTGTTTTCCATTTAAGCATTGTCATCATCACTGCTGAATTTACGTCTCACCCTTCTGACCAGCTGTGTGACACCTCCTATGTTATTTCCTTTTTGTGCCTAAGTTTTCCTGTTAGTCAAAGAAGGATAGTGCTCCCCACTGATGAGAGTATTACAAGGCTTATATGTAATTCTTTAAGGTGCAGTGCTGCTTTATTATTAGTTCTTAATAAATAGTAGCTCTATCAAAATAGGGATTGGGAAGTAAGAGAGGCATTCATCTTAGCTAAAAAATGGGAGGCACCAAAAAAATAAAATCTCAGCTATCACGGAAAATAATATTGAACACAACATTTTAGAAAATCAAGATGAATGCAAAAATCCATGATGAACAAAATGTCAAGATTTTAAATACAAGATCAATATTACTGATTTTTCCTTTTGCCTCAGGCTCTAATATGGCACAGCACGGCACTGGTGGCAATAAAAAAACTACACGTCCTTGCCTAATTCCTGCCCTTTTATTCCTATTTGACCCATCGAGAAGTCCTTCTTCCTCCGCCACCCACTAGAGATCTGAAAATAAGATAGAAAGGGAACTGCCCATGTGCACAGATGGTTCCGCTAAGCTGTTGGGTTTGCTGAAGAAATAGTACTCAGAAAACCATGCATGCTTCCATGGGCAGGCAGGCCTGAGTTGAGATTGAATATTGGTGTAAGACCAGGCCAAGGCCTCATTAGATGGTATGGAAACAAAGGCCAGGGAGCAGGAGACTCAGGTGTGCTGGCAGCTGGTGTGGCTGGCACAGGCACTGAGTGGTGCCACTGGCCAGGGCTGTGTTCTGATGGGGCAGCCTTTTCTCTCTCTTCTTCCTACTCCCTTTTAGTTTTGCATTTGTGGTGATCCAATTACAGAAATGCCATTGAGTCCCATGAAATAGGAATTGAACTCATTTACTTATTTGCGTTGCCATCAATTTTGAAAAGGGAAGAAAGAGGATGGTTTAAATAATGCTAGGGGTCCTATCCACCATTCCAGAGGAGATGGCCCCAGAGGGAGTGAGCAGGGGGCAGAGGGAGGCTCAGCCTGGTTCACCCCTCAGTGGGTCAATGTGCTCCTGCTGTTTGATACGTGTGTGTGCTGAGATGGCATCGTGGTAACTGTGTGTGAGACAGGTACCCACTTCTTCTGGCTTTCAGCAGAACCAGTGACCTTGTCTGGTTTTGGAAGAGAAATGTTAGCTGGTTCTGTCTGTGCCTTCTGAGTAATTTAAGGAATTTTATGGAGATAACTTGAATCACCCATGATTTTCACAGTGTGTGCTCATCTAGAACCTAGATGCACTTTGCTATGTAATGTGTTCATCTACTCATTTAATTGTCAGAAGTGCTGAATGAAGACTCTGGACCCTTGGTCCGACACTGTGCCAGCTGCAGTGAAGCCAAGCCTAGTCAGATGTGGTCCCAGCCTCAGGCGCTCACCCGCTGGTAGAGAATAACCACAAGCAAACAGGGGCCAGGGAGGCCATCTGGGATATAAGCAGCAATTCATGCAATCTATGGGGGCTTGGGCCCAGTCCCCACCCTTTGGCCAGCCCTCTACTGCACCTGCTGTCTTCTCCCTTCACCTCTGCCTAGATCAGAGCCAGGGCTATGCCTCCATCAGGGCTTTCAGAGTTTCAGAGTTAACAGAATTTTCCTAATGTGAACGATCAGAGGATTACAATTTGGCTGCAAAAGGACATCAGAGACTCGGTTGTGTTATTTGTCCAGCACATGTTTTCAGTGATGGCAACCAGAGAGCTGGCTGTGTTTTTTGTCTAGCCACTGGCTCTATCACTCAAAGCCACATTCTCTATTATGTTAAGACCCCAGAGAAACATGGATGATACAATCAGTTGCCCCAGAAATTGATCCAAATGGCATTTGTTTTACAGATTTTCTCCAATATTTAGATGTTTGGCATAACTAGGTTCTTTAATGCAATTTTTTGGCATCATGCAAACATCAGCTTTTGTTGACTTTAGTTTTGCATCAATATAAATGTTTTCTTTTACTAATATTTAACTAATGTGCCATCACACACATAGCAGAATAATAATAAGGAATGGACTTGTGTCAAGCAAATTTTCCTGTAACATTGCAAAAAGGTTTATTTCTCCTTAATGTTTATAAAAGTGGTACCTATATACTCGAGTATAAGCCGAGTTTTTTCGGCACAAAATTTATACTTGAGTATATACGGTATTTCCTGGCCTATTATATTTCTACAGCCACACTGAAGTCTGTTTTTTCTGTTCTTTCCTGAAGTCTCATTTCCTAATTATAAGCGTTGATCTTTAAAACTGACCTTGTTAAGTCATTGCCCGCTTTTGCTATATTTTATTATTTATTTCTTTTTATGGTGCAAGTAATTCATGGGCATTAGACAAAGAATTAGATCAGATAAACAAGTACAGAAGAGAATTTAAAATCACCAATAAATCCCATCACCTAGAAATAGCGAATGCAAACCTTTTCTTGGTGTTAATCTGTTCAGATATATTCACTTGTCATTTATTCAATAAATATTCATTGAATTCCTATTTTGTGCTCAATACATAGAATCATCCTATACATATTTTGGAGACCTTATTTCTTCTAGATGTGTACATCTTCCCAAGTCAATGATGTATGTTGACATCATCTTTTAAAATGTTTTGTAAGGATACATTGCCTTATCTTGTTATTTTAAAGTTTTCATCGTTATAAAAATTACTGCAATAGAGGTCCCTGTAAATATTTCTTTGCATGCTTACCTGATGATTTTGGAAAGATTTCCATATGTATTTACTTATAAATTACAAAAGGAGATGTAGAATCCGCTTATATCCCTCCCACAGAAATGCACCAGTTCTCATAAGTCACTGGTTAATAACGTTGCCATCTCAGAAACAGGCCAGACTTTGCTTCACCAGCCTCACCTTTGATTGTCCTTCAGTTTCAATTTAAATGTGACATTCTGAGCAAGTCTGCCCTGACCTTCCCTCAGAGTAGGTTTGTTTTATTACTGCTGTCACCCCAACCCTCTGTAATGTTTACACTTCTATCCTGGTAAGATGAGTGAACACAGGGACCCTTTCTTTTTGGCTCCCTGTTGTCCTTCCAACCAATGTGCAGGATGTTTGGCCCCTAAATATGTGTTGAATGAGTAAAATTAACTGTCTGTGGTTGAAAACATATGTTTTTCTTTAAGTTGCTCTTTTATCTTTTGAGAGATTTTTGTGTCCTGCTATGAATTAGGAGGCTTTGGTTTTACTCATTTGTGTTGTGTGAAGACTCTGTCTGAAACAAGATGAGAAAATATTGACTCACACAGCTGAAAACTGCAGAGGTAGGACTGGCTTTCAGGCCCGGCTGGTTTGTGCTCCATGATATTATATCCCTGTCATTGCTTTTTGCATTTCTAGAGATGGCTTTCCTCTAGGCCAGCCACATTCTCTGTGGTCAGGAGGCTGGCCCACCCTTGTTTCAGGTTTGCATCTTCCTCTTTCCCAGTAGTTTTATCAAGCTTTCAGGGCATGGGAGTTCTGAATGGGGTCACAGGCTCTTTGTGGGTCCTCCTGCTGTGCAGAAGGAGATGCCACCCTCTGGGTATGGGTCCCACAGAAAGCCAGAAGGCCAGAGAGGAAGGCAACATCACTGCTCTCACCGTCCACCATGCTACAGAATCATTGTGAGCTCATCAGCCTGCCAGACCTTTTGGAGCCTTGCTTTGTTGCTGTTGATGTTCAATTAAAAAATCTGAGAGGTTACACTGGCTTTATCGGCAGTGAGGACTCAATAATAAACTGTGGGTATGAAACACTGTGGCAATTACAAAGCAAGTTGACAGCAGACGAGCTTTTTATATTTTAGATCTGGCATTCCCTTTGTCCTTATGCCTCCTGTGTGCCCGAGCGACCTGTGTGTCCCAGAGGTTGCATGGCCTTCAGCCAGAGGTATGGAGTGTCCACCCAGACACAGGCAGGACCCTCCCCCGGACTTCCTGTAGAGGGGTGTGTCACTGCAGTCACAGTGTGAGCTGACTGCTGTAGGCAGGCTGCTTCCACAGACCTTCCTGGAGAGACCCAGGGACCCATCTGGAGGGCTCTGAACTTGAACCAAGGTGCTGTTAACTTGGAAGCCCATTAGGAAACAGCATTGCCAGGAGTCTACAATCCTTTGATTGATGTTCTGTCTACATGTGACAAGCCAGTGATGTTAGGTCTGTTCCAGCCCCCTCTGCGTTTGGCAGGTGACTGGCTTTGGAAGTAGTCTCAGCAGAGCTGAGGAGCCAGCAGCAAAGGGTGGAGGGAGACAGTTATCCTCTGCTTCCAAGACAGGTAACCTTGACCTGCATACCCCCGGCTCCTCAACCTCAGTTCTCTTTTCCTCTAATGACTAATATGCCCATTATTTGCTGTGTGACTTCAGACTAACTGCTGAATCTCTCTTAACCTCAGAATCCTTTTTCTGTAAAACTATCCCAAATGTGCACTTTAAATGAGATTGTTTGCAGATGCCACCTGGCCCAGTGCTTAGCATATAGTCTAAGTGTAATCAGTGGCCATCTCTCTCTGGCCTCATCCTTCTTATGACTCCTCACATAGGCCCTGGTCCTTCCTAAATGCTTAGACCCACGTTCTCCTTTACCTGGCTGTGGCCACCAATGTCAGAGTTTGCTGAATCCCTGCAGGAGGAGTGAGTGTGTGGGGAGTGCAATTAAAGCCCTGAGCCCAAGATCCAGGTGACAGGCAATGGGCATGAGTGAGAGGAAGGACACCACTCAGGGGTGCAATGGTCCTAGTCAGAAAATTCAGGTCAGGGAACCTCTGGGAGGCCTGAAGGCCGTGACAGTACCTCACTGGAGAAAGCCTAACATTTTCCTGCACACCTTTCCTAGGGGTGTGCAGGAAACCCTGGAGAAGGCCATGTGGACTATGGGCAGAGACCAAGCAGGCTGAGCACAGTCCAAGCAAGTGCACAAGGCAGGTGGAGGGGAGAGACCTGGCCGGGGCACTCCTCAAGGTCCATTGTGTGTGATCAGAGTGGATGCGCAGAAAGCACTTAGAAAAACAGTGCTGAGAAAAAGGAGAAAGGTAGGAAGAGAAAAAGAATAGAGAGCAGCTGAGTAAGGTGTGTGCATGGGTGGGGGAGGGAGCAGAGGAAGAAGAAATAAAGAACAAATTGATAACCTGTATCAGTGAGGACGCTTTTTCTGCAAGCAATAGGAAATGTAACCAAAACATGTATTTCCTTCCCAGGACAAGATGTCTAGAGTTGGTACTGATGCCATTGACGTTGCCCCGTTCTCTGCCTCTCTCGGCTCTTACCTGTGCACTTGTTTCTGCCTCTCTCTCGGCTCTTACCTGTGCACTGGCAGTTCCCCAGGGTCTCAGGGCAGCTTCTGTGGCCACAGACAACACCTTGCCGCTCAGGGAGGGGATGAGAAGGAAAGGCTAAAGGCAGAAGGGTCACCATCAGAGCTTTCCCAGACTCCTCGAGAGATTTCCATCTCCAACTCATTGGTCAGAACTCTGTGTCTCCTGACTTCTTCCAGCTGCTTGGAAGGAGACCCCTTAGCTTCTGCAGCCTCCACGGGAGGCTGGCAAGTAACAAGGGTGAGCTCATCCCAGGGTGAGCTGGAGCAATTCTGCAGATCCCGTGGGGCAGCACCTGGGTGACTGAGCTTGGGTGACCACAGTGGGCAAGGTCGGATGGCAGGAGGCACTGTGGAGGGAAACTGATGAGCCTGAAACTCGAAAATATATCTGAGTTGAACAACACTGGTGCTGGAAATGCATCCTGGAGGTGCAGTTGTGGATGGAGACATGGGTGACTGTGGCACGAGCAGCCTGGGGGAAACCAGGGGAGGAGAGCCTCTCTAGAGGACCTCACTGCAGGGAGAGGGAGCTGCCTCTGGAGAGTGTTACCCCCAGAGAGGGAGTGGTGAGGCCATGGGCCAGCCGGAAAACCAGTTTCCTTCTGGGAATTGGTTTTCTTTTACCTTCTGGATGCCAGGAATTAAAGCAGAAACACCATAGAGTGAACCTTGCTGGGAATTCATGAATCTAACTATGGGAGGAAAAGCCCAAAAGGGTCTGCAACTCTGGAGGCAGAGGCTGGGGAGGAGCCTGGAGGCTGTGCTGTCCTGGGTCAGACATGTGTGCCGACAGCCCAGCTTGGCTTTGAAATGGGGTCCAGCTACTACTTCCCGCCCTTTGTTTTGGCTCACGCGGATCTGAAGGTTGTCGCTGGGAGTGTGGGAACAGAAAGCAGTGCGTGGAGACAGGGACACAAGTGGGTGATATGGAAGCAAGGCCGTTTGGGTGCCAAATATTGAAATATCTTGTTTCTGAGGCGTTTGCAACCCAAATATATAAACTGCATATATGAACACACCGTGCTACATCACAGACAACCCAATGCTTAGGTTTGAGATTTTAATTTAAGGAAATTTAATTGCAAGACACTAAAAATAATCAGAAACATAAATAGCAGAGCAGGCCTGTCACCAAACGCAAAACTGTAACTGAAAAGAATATAAAATGTTATAGAAACTGTACCAGTTGAACAAATGAGCTGACTCAGACCTCACCAGCCTGCGTGAGAGGTGGGGTCAGTGCCCATATGTGCCTTGAATGCCCAGGTCACTATAGGGCACAACTTCTTCCAGCTGACCTGTCAGACCTCAGCTTTGTGCTCTGTCTCTGTCCCTAAGTAATTCTGCAACTCCCCAGAAAGTGATGAGGTCTGTACCACCCAGTGCTGGCCCTCCCCTGCTCCCTCTGTCCTGCCCTCTTTGCTAATTCCTTCTAACTGCTCTTGCGTTCCCTGGAGCCATTTTCCCACTGTACAGCTGAGGCAACCTCAGCTCTGCTGCTGCTTTGCCTGTCATTGTCAGGGTGGACGGGGATGAGGTCACGGTTGCCCATTGGGGGTCCCAAGGTTAGTGAAGTAGTGTTGGGGTCCACGGTGGCAGGGAGGAGGCAATTGTAAAGAGGGGGCTCAGGATGGTCTCAGGAGAAGGTGACATTGAGCAAAGACAGAAGGAGTTGAGTGAGCGAGCTGAGTGACTGTGAGGAGAGCACATGTGTCGAGCAGCCAGGGGGTTGAGATGGCTGGAGCAGAGTGGGGGTGGGTAAGGGAACAGGAGATGGAGCAGGGATAGAATGGGGGGCAGGGCATGAGAGAGAGCTTCACAGTCATTGCAAGGACCTTGGATTTGTCTCTGAGCGAGATGGGGGTCACTGCAGGATTTTGAATAGAGGAGTGACTTGACATGATTTAAATATGATATAAGCACTATGGCTGCTGCCCATCAAGATCTGTAAAGGGCCTGCTCACAAGCCAGCAAATTGGCCTGCTACCGTCAGAGATGCAGGTAGACACACGAGACTCCCAGTCAAAGACAAAGGATTTAATTACCACGATGTAGCAGGTGGCTTGAACCTCCTGCTCACATCCATTCTTCTTGCTCCCCAAGTCCCATGGGGAGATGTGGAGCAGCCAGGTGGGTCAGTGTCACAGTGAGGAACTCCAAACTTAAGAAACCCTCAATCTTGTCAGGGACTATTAGCATACCTGCCAAAACTTGGCCTGGAGTAGGACAATATCTTCATAATGCTGTTAAGGGAAACAATCTGTGTCCAGGAAGGATATATTTTCTCTATCTTTCAGGGATGCTTGTGTATAAATATCGTCAGCAAGATAAACCAGGCCAGGTGCTGTCACGAGATGTGCAGAAATGTCATGGAGTACTGGCCCCCATGATGAGATGACTGTCAACTAGGAGGAGGTGGGAAACAGGAGGCCGTTGTTGTCATCTGAGAAAGGGATAATGGTTCTGGGTCGAGGGTCTTAGCAGTAGAGGTGTTAGGAAACAAAAGTCAAATTCCAAGTGTACGTTGGGGATAAACTCAACAGGATTTCCTGACACATTAGATGAGGGGTGTGAGAGAAGAAAGGGGTAAGGAGAACTCTGAGGCTTGGGCCTGAGTAAAACTGTCTGTGCATAGAGACCATGTGCCCAGCCTTGGGCAATCCAAACCATTGATTGGTTACCTATTCAATATAACATGATGGGAGGAACAGGTCTGAGTGGAAAGATCAGCAGTTCTGGGCCTGATAAGGTTGATTTACCTGTTGGTAAATGACTCAGAAGCAAGACTGTGGGAACAGGATCCAGGGCCCATTGGTCAGAGACACCAGCCTAAAGCAGTCACTTTTATGTTTTGGGAAGTGACTCTCTTGCTCAGAAAGGGAAGACTCCAGGCAAATGCTGGTTCTCCACCTGTGCTTCACCGTCCTGGCTGATTGTCCTCTCATGCCATGGTAGTTGACTTTCTCTATTGATTCTCCACTTGGCACCTACTCAGCAACATTGCCTGGCATCTGCCCCAGGCTGGGCCTTTCTGGGGAACAGGGCTAAGAAGGACAGTCACAGCCCCTCAGAATACCCCAGGCCAGAGGAAAAACCAAATAAGCAAGGTAAGCAATCAGTAGTCACTCTGTGGGGTGGCGGGGTGGGGATGGTGGTGGTGGTGGTGGGGTAACAGGTGTTATTCAGGTGCAGAAGTGGAAAGGGCTACCTAGACAGGGTGATGGCAGGTGTAGAGGCTTGGAAGGCATGAGTGTTTGGCCTCTTTAAAAGCTTCAGGATCTGAGGATTACTGGAGTAAAGGAAATTGGCAAGAAATGAGGAGGGCTAGGTCTGGCCTTGGAGTTCCTCAATATGCCAGTCCTAGAAATCTGGTGGACCAGTGATTTTCAAACTGGGTCAAGACCATTGATTGGTTACCTACCCAATTTAATGGAATTTTTAAAGAGGGGATAGAATAGTAATAGAATAAAAGAATTGACCCTTGAACAACATGGTCTTGACAGTGTAGGTTCACTTATACATAGATTTTTTTCAATAAACATGGTGGAATTTTTTTTTTTTCTGAGATTTGTGACAATTTGAAAAGAATTCACAAACTACATAGCCTAGAAATATTTTAAAAATTAAGAACAAATTAGCTATGTCATGAATGCATAAAATATATTTGTTGACAGTTTTTGTTATCAGGAAGGGTTTCAGTCAACAGTATACTATTAGTAGTTAAGTTTTGGGGGGAGTTAAAAGTTATATATGGATTTTGGACTATAAGGGGGGGGGGCTAGGGGTCCCTAACTCCTGAGTTGTTCAAGGATCACCTGCAGGATAGAATAGAGTTTCAAAGCACACTGAATACAGTTAGGGGACTCTTTCCTGAAAGCTGCCTATGTTGTTTCCTGACTCATGTTTCTGAGTGTCTCCCTGTGGACCTTGTTAATGTCTGGAAGTCTTGCTGGTGTGCTCCCAGCTGAACACATATGTACTGATTTGGTCCCTCTGCCCTGGAGTTGCTCACAGCTGGGCATGTGGTCTCTATGCACAGATAGTCTCCTATTTAAGTTGCTACCTCATCCAGAGAGCATTGTTTTCTCTGCATGCTGTGACCTGGGAAGGTGGGTAGAGCTGGTAAGAGGTGTGGTTGCTGAAGGGTGTTAAGGGCAAGGAGGGTGGGTTGGATAGATTCAGTTATAGAGAAAGGAAGGCCTGAAAAATGCAGAACTTAGGTGTAAGGATGCCAAGACAATGCCCTAATCATTGGTCTTCTGGGTTAGTAACCCCTCCAACCACATGTGGAGCTCCTCAGGGTCCTGAGCTGACCCCACTTCCCTCCATCTCCCAGGCACTTGTGGAGGGCTATCGGTGCAGTGGTACCTACATAGCCTAGAGGCACTGTGCGGTGGGGAAGGTGGGCAGTGGTGCCCATCCCTGTGTCCCTGGATGGAGTGACGCCTTCCCATGACTTGGGGACGGAGGTAGCATTCCATAGGCAACAAAGTGGAAAGGATATAATATGACCCTCTTCATTGTTTGAGCCTCCTGCACAAGGAAAACCTGGCCACGTGGCTGAATCAGGCCTTCTACCTGCTAGTGACATAAACCAGTGTCCTGAGGATTGGCCATGCCAGGACCTGAGAGTAGCTTTAGCGCTTCATCCCAGAGAATTTATGAGCACTCAGCCTATGCCAGAGGTTGTTTTCCCTAAATAACTCTGACAGTGGAGGGAGGTCTTGGTGCCTCTGCAGACCAGATCAGGTATAGGTTATTTTTGCTTATTTATTTCTTAAGGAAGGAATAGAGTTATTTTTCTCTTTTGAGGCTGAGGAATGGATTTAAAATTACAAAGTATAACTTCAAGGTATCTCTTTACTCCACATTTTAAAGAAAAATGTTGTCCTTCTTTCCTTACATCCCCTTGTAGTGGCTGAGTGATTGGCTGTGGTCTCTGTGTTTATGCATCTAGAAGTTGCTTTGAATTGGGCGGGATGCTTCCATTCATATTTACCTAATCCCCACATGAAAACCCACTTGCAGTTGTAATGTGATGCTTCTCTAAATGAGTCCTCAGGTTCGAGGGGACACGTTTTGCCATAAATCCAAGAACAGCAATATTTTTAGCAGTCTTTGCTGATGGAGCTCCCTCCTGAGCACGGGGGCTTGGCTGTAAGAAGAAACTGGTGCAGAAGCGAGGAAGGTGATGAATCTAAAGGGGTCAAAGTTGAACCTTCTTTAGGCCTGCAGCTACGGTCCTCTCTCCCTGAGGCTGCCTGTGGGTGCCAAAGACTCCCAGTGCTTTGGTGGCTCTGTGGGGGAGGAACAGGGGAGGGCAGTGGGTACTGGAAAGACTAGTCTGTGGGTTGGCTCTGGTCTACGGCTGAGCTCCACCTATCACATATGACTTTAAGCAGGACATTTACATAGGCATCTGGGGTTCTTCATCTGCAGAGTAAGACCGTGTGTATGGAGGGCAGTACTTCCAAGTTGTGGAGGGGTCTTGGGGGCCAGTTCCCTTCATCATCTTTATTCATCTGCCCCAAATCACTCCAGATAAGGAGACAGCCTCAGTACAAGTTATGTGCTAGTCGTAGAGACACAACCACAGGACAGGTTGCTGCTAGCCCCATGTCCTCCTTTCCCCCCTGCACGTCTGTTCTTAGGCCTCTGCCTGGTAAGACCCCCACAGACGCACACACTTATACACACTGTGTGTCACCTGTGCAGCACAGGGCCTGGCACTCAGCAGGGACTGCGTTCTGCTCAATGGTAAGTACTCCTTGATAGGTGCCACATTGTAGGGGACCCCCATCATTTACGACATGCCACTCATGTTTTAAGTAGATACTGAACTGAAGCACAGCACACCTTGCCTTCTCAGCTAATAGATTGTTACATGTGTTTGTCCAAGACCCAGACTCTCTCTGGTCCTCTTTCTTCCCATTGCTTTGAGAATAACTGACAATCAGATGAGCCTGGGCATCTTCCCAGCTCTGAAGTATAGTTTGCTCTGCTTGGAGCCAAGAGGAGTCTGCACTAGTTGTTCAGGGTAGAGATAAGTCCTTCCAAAGGCCTCAACCCCATCCTTACGTGAAATCAACCATCACACCGTCTTTGTTCTGTATTATCTTGGCTGGGCCAAGGTGCTCATATATTTGGTCAAACTTCTGTCTGGATGTTTCTGTGAGGTATTATTTAGATGTTATTAACATGTATATCAGTAGACTGATGTAGTTTGAATGGAGCACACTTCCAGAATGTAGGCAGGTTTTAGCTAAGGCCTGAAGAGGACGAAGACTGACCTTGCCTGGACAGGGAGGACTTCTGCTTACAGGTGGCCTGTAAACTGACACTGTGGCACAGAATCTTCCCAGGATCACAGGAGCCAATTCCTGAAAATAAATCTCAGTCTCCATACACACACACTCACACGCATTCTAATGGGTCTGTATCTCTGGAGAACCCAGACTAATACAGATGGACATTTGAGTTTTTAAAGAAATGTTTGTCAGACATACTCGTGTTTCCAGGCAAAGCTTGCTGTGGCAGGAGTCACTGAAGAGTTTTGGATTTGGATTTTTGAAAGGTGCTGGGAAGGGTCAGATTGTAGGGAAGGAGGCTGAGGGGGATAGGGAACCAGTGTGCTTATCCAGGGGGAGTAGGACATACTTGGTGACAGTGGTGGGATGGAGAGGAGAGGCTGGAGTGGGGAGAGATTTAGGCAGAAGAGGCTAGGAGGAATCAGGACCCAGTGTGTGAGGGGCTCCTGGTTTGGGTACCCGGAGGATGCTGGTGTCTGACGGTGCTGCAGGAGAATGAGGTTGGGCCAGTGGGTAGCAGAAGGTGATGAGTGACTGGTGGGGTATGTCAAATTGAAAGGAGCTCTGGGGTGGCTGTTGGACCCTGTGGGCTTTCCCAGGGAGCAGCCCTTGGGAGTGCCTTGACTGGCATGTGCCCCTGCTGAGGTCTGTCACCCAGGAGCCCACAGGCACGAAGAGCAGGCTGATGATGCTAAGAAAGGAGCATGGAGTACCTGTCACCAGAACTCAGCACATCTGATGAATCTGACAAGGGAGCATTGCGTGTCCCAGAGGGGATCAGGAGAGGGGTCTTCCAAGGGTATGAGTGTGTGCATGGGCATGTTCTCAGGTAGAAGCCCCTTGCATGCTCACACGTGATTGGAATCTCTATAAGCCTATCATTGGGTGTCTCACCAGCCACTTCTTCCACCCCTGAAACAGCTGTTTTATCCCCACTGGTAGATGAGAATGAGAGAGACATGCCTACGGACAGGCTCGGTATGCCATGAAGGAGGCAGGTGACAGCTGTCCTCACAGCCACCCACACGTGCAGGGTGAGCCTTGTCCTGGGACGGCAGACCCAGGGCCAGACAGCCTCTGGGCTCTCTTATCTACCCAGAAACAGCATCTCCTCCCCCCGACACTGACCAGCCTCCCAGGCAGGACTCTGACATCAGGGTTATAAATGTATCTGTCCCAGTGCATTATCTAAATTGTTATGTATCACCCTGGGTAATGGCAAAAGTAAAAACCGCTGTTAGCTCAGTGAATAAATCCTTGGTGTTGATCAATCATTGCACAACGTAGACTCTTCTAATCGGCACAATTTACACGGAGGCTTGGCAGCCTGCTCCGTCTTCTAATTGCAGATGGAAAATGGATGCCGAGCTCTGCTGTGCAGTAAAAATGTAAACTATAAATGACTTAAATGCTTGTGTGCTCTCTTCTCCACCCAGCACTCATTTCTACCTCGTATTTAGATACAAATCGAAGAAAAAACTACTCTCCTGTGAGATAATAACTTTTATGGAGTGGGGCCCCACACTGTTCCTGTCTGATGTGCCGAATGCTTCCTGAAGGCACGGTTTCCCAGGTCTCCGTCCGGGGGAGCATCCTTGGTAGCTGCATAGATAATCCTCAGCCTCCTAAGTGCCATGATGTTATTAGGCACTCTTAAGCACATAAGAGTTACTGCCCCTTGCACTCATTAATACTCCTGTAGTCTGAAGGAATCTGGAGTTTTCAGAAGGGCTTAACCCTAGCACGGAGCCTTTGGAGAAAGGGGTTCTAATGGTAGGCGTGTGCCATTAGACAGCAGGCAGGACCACGAGGTTAATAGGGGTGACTTAACGATGTGGTTTCCTGGCAATGCTGCGATGACCCACACTTGCTTCACCTGCACTTGGCTCCCAGGCATAGGCTATCCCTGTTTTCTTAGAAACTCTCCTGTTGGAGGCGGAGCCATGGCCTGTCCTGATATCATGATAAGGATCCGGTGGGTTGTGTGTATGTGTGTGTGTGTCTTTGTATATTGGAGCTGGTTTTTAGCTCATGCTCCAGGGACACCAGAGAAATACATGTAACTACTTTGGAAAGATATGGGCAGTGCCACGAAGCCCTCTCTTCTCAGGTCCAAAAGTTTTACTCACTCACATGCCCCTGAGCCCGTTATTAAATCCAGGCAAGAGCACCACCCCACGTAGCATTCCCCACCGTTACGTGTTAGTTCATGTTGGAGTATAGAGTCGCTGCCCATGAACACATTCACTCTGGGGTTAAAAGGACAAAGACACAGAAGGTGTATAACTTGCCAAGGGCCTGGGTACTGCTCTTCTGATGGGAAGTCACCTGAAAAGGTGCTGAAGGCACGTGGCAGGCCAGGCTATTTGGATGTGGAAAAGTGAAAGCTTATATTGGAAACTCTAAGTTGCTGCTCAGGTGGGAATGGAGAAGAGCCTATGGCAGGGCTATAGTCTGGGTGTTCAGAGAGCTTTGGAGGGGACAAGGGGACAAGAGCAACACAGAGGTGCTGGGGACTTGGCTGCTCTTTCCACAGCCCTCTCTCTCCCAGGGACTCTAGCAGGAGCCTGGCAGCTGGCATCGGGCAGTGGGAGAGGCACAGGGCACCATGGGCTGAGCTGTCCTGCATACAGATGAGGATGCCCCTGTCTTGAGGTAGGGCCCAGGACACGTCTGTGTGTGGGGCACATGAATGATCTGCAGAAGAGAGGATGAGCCCACTCTGGAGATGGAGGCAAGCTGCCCAGGAGGGGGGCCAAGTGAGCTGGGGAATGGGGCTGGGGCACACATGGGTTGTGGGGAAAAAAGAGGGTGGGGGCAGGAGACTCGGCAATAGCAGGTGAGGCTGCTTCATTTCAGAAGGACACGTGGTGTGGCTGTATAAAGGGCTGGATGTGGGATGGCAGGCAGGTGTTGCTTAATAGTGCTAGACTCCTTTGTAAAATGAGCCAGCCCAGGTGCTGCTGTGGCTTATGGAATCTTAGACAGTTTGTCCTTATTTAGCATAATGGGGGCTGGGGCATAGGCTCTGTAGCCAGGCCCAGGAACCCGAGCTCTCTGAATAAGACTTATGGAAAGGGGCTTACTCCTCCCAGAGGTGATGCCCTCAAGGTCCCACTGTTGCAAAGGTGTTAAAGGGTGAGGAAAATGAGGCAAAATTGGGAGGAAAGGCTTCAGCCTTCCATAGAAGTCTCAGATTTTCACTGGGAGGGATGTGTCCTGTGGGTCCTCCTCCCTGGACTCCACCTTGGCTCCTGGACACCTTCACTCACCCAGTACCAGTGGGTCAGTTTTACAGATCTCACCTCCAGGGGAAGGGGAACCACACCCAGGACAGCAGGAGCAGAGGTCGTCCCACAGGTGGAAGTCACCTACAGGAGGCCATGCAAGGGTGGCGGCTGCTGACGCTGGAGGCGTGAGTGGGGAGGGCGAGAGCGGGAGCAAGGAAATGTCATCTCCCCAAAGCAGCTTGATTACCATCACCGTGCACACCACCATGGGGAAGCCTGGGACCTCATTATTTGAAAGGCTTGTTATGTTTTGCCTCAGCCCTGACCAGAACAGGGAGTCAGGGAGGTGGAGAGTAGATGGTAGAGAACTCAGCGTTTGGAGTGAGAAGGAAGAAAATGCAGATATACTGGGAGCAGGTGGGGACCTGTAAACACAGGAGTGTGCTTTTCTTCTGTCTTAAATATTGCAGTTTGGGCCTAGGCTGACCCTTGTTCTTTCTGAGGCTATTTTTCCATTTTTAAAACAAGAAAGCAGATTGGGCCAAGCATGGTGTGACTTGTGCCTGTAATCCTTGCACTCTGGGAGGCTGAGGTGAGAGTATTCCTTGAGGTCAGGAATTTGAGAGCAGCCTGAGCAACACAAGACAGGTCTCTATAAAAAATAGAAAAATTAGTTGAGTGTGGTGGTGTGTACCTATTGTCTCAGCTACTAGGGAGGCTGAGGAAGGAGGATCTCTTGACACTAGCAGTTTGAAGTTGCTGTGAGCTATGATGATGCCACCACACTCTAGCCAGGGCTGCAGATTGAGGCCCCGTCTTAAATAAAACAAAATAAAATAAAGCAAAAACAAAAAACCAGATCTATGGGTGGTCTTCCATAGGTGACACTGCTCTGCATCCTGATCATGCCCAATGTTCTGGGGCATTTGCCTTGGCCTTCCCTTAGCAGGACCTGGCAGGGGTGTTGTGAGCTCAGTCAGCTGCCTCAGAAGTGCTTAAACTGGGAGCTGGGCCTGGGAGAGCAGCAGACAGATTCCTTATTCACTGGCCTCTCCCTAGACACAGGGCCTCACAGCACCGCCTCCCCACTCACTCCTGCCTCTGCCTGGGAGCCTGTCTCCAAGTAACAGTTCTGCAGCTGCAAGCACTAAGCCCAGGTGTGGCCCTTGCCTGGCATGAGACCTGGGGCCCCGCCCACTCCAGTCCTCAGTACCGCCCTCCTCCCTGTCTCACAATGGCAGGGTGGGCTCCAGGGGGTTACAGTGGCTTCTAGGCAGCACACAAGGAGATTAAATATTCAGCCTCTGAAACCAAACTGCATGGGTTTGAACCCTGGTTCTGCTAAGGTTTAACATAACCAATTTGGGTCTCAGTTACCTCATCTGCAAAGTGGGGATAAATAATGACACCTAATTGGTAGCATGGTGAGGATTCAATATAAAGCCCTTGCCATGCTTCCTATGATATCATGAGCTCTCATTCAATGTCAGCTGCTTTGTGGTTATGACTAAAAGGAAGTATGAAGTCAGGGCAGCGCCTATGGCTCAAAGGACTAGGGCACCGGCTCCAAATACCAGAGGTGGCGGGTTCGAACCTGGCCCCGGCCAAAAAAAAAAAAAAAGAAGTATAAAGTCTAAGCATGGAGGTAGGAGTGTCCCACAGTGTGCGTGTCCCATGGCACAGGTACTGCTACCTGTCTCTTGTGTTTGTCCTACATATGTGGGCAGCCTGGGAAGTATGCGGCCCTCCCCCCGAGAACCCTGACCTAAGCCACAGGCAGGACCCAAGCCAGCTGCGTGTCCCCTTTCCTGTGAGATGAGGTTTTCTTTGCCCTGGAAATCAGTGAGGGTATTAATGGGTTTCCCACAGCCCCCTTGGCAGTCTCACCGGGCGATAGCGAAGCCTGGTTGGTGGCAGATACCTAGTGGCCCAGAGTGCAGCGGAGAGCTGGGCACACCCACACCCAACGTGGCTGGCTCGGTCTGACCACTGGCTGCCAGTCAGGACTGTCAACTTTGAGTGCCATGGTGCTCCCACTTGTGAAGGAGATTTGGAAGACTTTTGACTCAGAGAAGTACAAGCCCAAATCTCAGCTCATAGCCTCAAGACCATCAGACGGAGGCTCTGTTTTGCCATTTATATAACAGGGTGGTAATCCTCATCCTGTAGGATTGTTTTCAGAGTCAGGATGCTGCAGATAAAGTACCTGGTGCATATTTGATGGTCAGTAAGTTGTAGCTGCTGCTACTTTTGTTAAATATGTGTATCCAATACCAGGGATTTAAGACTTATAAAAGCCTTAATGATTTGAACTAGTACTAAGAATTTCAGAGCTAGAAAGGAACCATAGTCATTCTTCCATTTTGCAGATGAAAAATTAAGGCCCATAGAGATTGGACAAGTTGTCTAGGTTCTGCCTGGCCAGGAACCTTGCTGTTTCTCAAATCCTTTCACTTTAGCCTCCTATTTTTATTTGTAAATAAGGACTGTGTAAATAAGTAAGCCCAACTTTGTTTCCTAAGAAGGTTGGTTATATTGGAAATTTTCTCAGCAAAATTTTATTCCTGGCTATTCTAACCCAAGCTAAGGATGGCTAACATGGAGCAGCAGGCCTTAAAACACCCACAGAAATGATGGAAGTGCAGAAAGGGGACTTATTTTGTTTCAAGTGTTGACTCTGTAAGAGCAGAGGTCTGGGTCCTGGGCTATGGTCCTGCCTGTATTCCTTGTCCAACTCTGTGACTTGCAGCAAGTTACTCACCCTGCCTGAGCCTCAACTTCCCCATCTATAGAGATGAAAATAAACCGCACACAAAAAGTAGTCCAGCTGTACAATGTTTTAGTGACTGCTGATATTACAGCGGCTCTCTCTCTTCTCCCACTGCCTCCCCACTGATGTTACTATTGGTGGGGCTGATGGATGGTGAAGAGAGAGTTAAATTGTTCTTCATGAGCAAAGCAAGAGGGAAGAGACATGAGGCATCTGTGGCCAAAGAGCTTCCCAAGGAAGATGTGAAAGAAGTTTTTAGGGTGACAAGTGATGTAGTCTTCTCCAAAATCTTTGGTGACCTCTGTCTAGCTTGGTGTGCTGTCTGAGGTTGGATTTGCTTTATGGGGTAGACAGATCTGAGTCTGGCTTCAAAGTACATATGGGATGGAACATGGCAGAAATGATGCATGGCTCAGACTGGGTGCTAGCAGGAACTGAGCAAGTACCCTGGGTGTGGCACTGGAGACCCCATGTACGATGAGGGCCTGTGGTTGCCGCTGATGGCAGAGAAGATGATCCCTCATCCCCATCCCTCAGGCAGCCCAGTTCCTTCTGGTTCCTAGGGATGGGGGTTATGGGGAGCTTCAGAGGGTCTCTCTGTGCTCCAGCATCTCCCCCAGGTCCCTGCAGCCCTCCAGTAGGGCCAGAGTAGTTTAAGTCCCTAACCCCACTCTCAGGGTATTGATGGGTTCTGTTTGATGAATTCAAGCCTCAACACTTGAGTATTCTTGACACGAGAATGTATGGCTATGGTGAACATTGGAGTTGGGGACAATTAAAGTGTTTTCTGAAGCCAGACTGTGGACCATAGATTTATAGGGAAGGGTTTTGTTAGGGGAGAAAGTGCTGAGAGCATAAAAGCCGACCATACCCAATATCTTTCCTAGACAGAAACGATACTTCAGTAGGTAAAATAAATAGTAAATGAAAGTGCTTGCAAATACATCATTGAGCCCTTTCTGGGCTGTGTGGGGTATGTATGTGCTAAATGTGTCCCGAGGCTCAGGAAGCAGAAAAAAACTAAATGGACAAAAAAATTTGCTTTCAGACAAAGGAACATCTTTTCTCTGCTCCCTTTCTCTGTCACAGAATGCTGTGGGGGGTGAGAAATTGAACTGCTACTACTTTTCTCCTGATGGATTGATGGGAGAGGAGGTGGCGAGTTTACTCTTCAGAAGTCCGGCCCCTTGGAGCCCAAGTGTCCCCACTGCAAGGTGACACGCTAGGCTGGGGGGGCTGCATGTGATGCCGTCTCTGTTTCCTCACAGACAGGTAGGTCTGAGACTGGAGAATCTCATCTTATAGACAGGAACAAAGGGCTCAGAGAGGGGAGCTGAGACCTCTCCTCTTATCTCAGGGCCCCCCAAATCTAAGGCCCCCACTTGTACTGCCTATGCCTAGGATAGCCAGCCACCTTTTCTCCTGGCTGGCTGCACTCCCTGAGCCAGAGCTGGGGCCAGCCTGCAGCCTTCCCACAGAACGGAGTGGGGATTATCACTCACAGAAGCACAGACTAGATTCGGAGTTGACCGTGAGATTTCTCTTCAAGCTTCTGATTGCTGTAGAACTTTGAAAGCCCTTTGAAAGTTTCAGTCCTTCTCTGCAGTTGTCAGCCTAGGATGTTCCTCAGAACCAAACTGACACAGCAGGCCAAGTGCAGAGGCAGGGGAAGTGGCGTGGCCTTACGCTCTGCAGAGGAGTGGGTAGTGTCTCCCCAAGTTCTTGTCCACCCAGAACCTCACCAGGTGTCCTCAAACTTTTTAAACAGGGGGCCAGTTTACTGTCCCTCAGACTGTTGGAGGGCCGGACTATAATTTAAAAAACAAACAAACTATGAACAAATTCCTATGCACACTGCACATATCTTATTTTGAAGTAAAAAAACAAAACAGGAACAAATATAATCACACAGCCTCATGTGGCCCACGGGCCGCAGTTTGAGGACCCCTGGAGTAGAACATTGGAAAAGGTCTTTGTGGAGGCAACTAGTTAAGATGAAGTCATCCTGGCCAAGGTGGGGTTAATTCAGTCACAGGAGTCCTTATGGGAAGAGGAGGGGGCACGTAGAGGCGAAGGGGGACGTCCATGTGAAGTCCCCAAGCTGAGGAATGCCAGGAGCCACCAGAAGCTGGAAGAGGCACAGAATGATCTCACCCTGGGCCCTTCAGAGGGAGCACAGCCCTGCCAACATCTTGATTTCAGACTTCTGGCCTCTACAACCGGTGCAAAAGAAATTTCTGTTGTTTCAAGCCACCCAGTCTATGGCGATTTGTTCCTGCAGCGCTAGCAAACTTGTAGACTCCATGGTTGGCCTTCACCATCCTCAGGTCAATGTGGAGGCATCATCCTGGGAACTTGGGTCCAGGCTGGTATCAGTCATATGTGACCTCTGTGGCCATTTCTGCCTTTAGGCCCCAGTGCCATCGAGGGTAAAGGGTAGCCATAGCTGATGCTCCTGCTAACAAGACCATGGGCTGCAGAAATTTTGTTTCTACAGAGAAAATTTCCCTTTACTCCAGAGGAGACAAAAGAGAAGGGACTGAGCAGATGGCAGCTCACCCCGTGGTTAAGAGCAGGAGTTGTGGTATCACACCTGATTGGGAGTATTGGTTTGTCAACGACTTGCTGGGTAACCTACGGCTGGTTACTTGCCCTCCTTGAGCTGTGGCTTCTTCGTGTGTGAAGTGGAGTAGTCCTGTCACCCTCCCAGGTGTGCTGTGCAGCAGGTGATGTGGGCAGTAAGCCAGGGATGGGCCTGTGGGCCAGAGCGGGAGAGCAGAAGACAGTCTCCCTCATTCGTGAGGACATCCTACATCCTGGAGCTCTGCTGCCAACCATGACGATAGCCTCCAGGACTCCTTGGATTCCTGGCACTGTGGGAGGATGGAACCCTGGGAGGGAAGGTCATTTTTATGAGATGGGAGCTCACAGTGGTTTAAGAGTCATGCAAAAATCAGGTGTGCACAAGGGAAGAGGGGCACTCAGAGCCTAGGCCCTGGGAGACTGGTGCCATCCCTTCTGTGTGTTGGGGCCTCCTACGCATAAGAGAGGTTGGCTTTCCTTTCATGTAGACCCCCAAATCCCAGGGTACCTCCCTGATTGTTCGGTGTGGACTCTTGACCCCAAGGAATTGCATGATGGATGGTGGGGGTAGGGGGGCACACATTCATGTCAATGTTCTGTCTTACCATAATTGTGTCTAGTTTCCCCTTTTTGCACCTCCTGGATGGAGGGTGATAGATGCTGTGAGAGGGAAGGGAAGGCTCTGATGTTAGGGATGTTAGAGTATAGATATTCATTGTATTTCATCCCAAGATTACTTTACATTTCACATCTAAAGGCAGAAGTAGATGTTTGGGGCAGAGAATGTGTGTGACTGCAGTGGAGGTGAGGAAATTGCAAGAATGGGCTGAGTGCCAGCCACAGCAAACATCTGGGCAGCTGCCCTTGAGTATGAACCTTGAGTAGAGCCCCCCCCACACACACACACACACACATGGCCATGAAGGTCTCTGACCTTCCATTTGTATGTCTCCCATACCACGCTTCCTTATTACAGACCACTGGGATCGAGTGACATGTAGGTTGGAAGAACAGGGTCAGGGAAAGCCTGACTGACATGAGGCCTGTTCACTTGGACCACAGATTGACCTTCAGGTCCAGCTGCCTACTGCTAACGCCGAGGAAGGGGCTGCTCAGCTATAGTGTAGCTCAGCAGGAGACCCCTTGTGTGTTCCAGGGAGGGGAACAGTGGTCCTGGGTTTGCCTCTTTGAGAAGGGCATATGGCATGGGAGAGCATCGGAGAAAAGAAGAAGGCTCCTCAGTGTGTTTTCCCTCTCAGAGGATATGGTTAGGAGAGCATGGCTTCTAGGAAGCGAGAGATGGGGGTTCCACTTGGCAGCAGCACTGCCTAGTGTGAAGCAGGTGTGTGGGACACCCAGGACGCCCAGGCCTTGGTCTTGGAATTGCATGAGAGGTTTGAGGGGGGCACTTCCA
The DNA here is from genome assembly GCA_963574355.1 of Loris lydekkerianus. NCBI lineage: Eukaryota > Metazoa > Chordata > Mammalia > Primates > Lorisidae > Loris > Loris lydekkerianus. The sequence continues at coordinate 45,392 of CAUYPK010009373.1, forward strand.
CACTCATGCTAGTGTTCTGTCTTATAATTGTGTCTACTTCCCTTTCCCCGCCTTCTCCCCAAACTCTGATAAGATCCAGAATATTCTCATTCTGAGAATCTAATACATTCTTCTAGGTTTCTTTCAGGATGTCTGGAGTGAAAGTGTGGGTGGGCTGGAATACATGGAGGGTTTCTGAAAAGAAATGAGTTTTATTCTTTGCTAATTCTTTTTCTAGGTTTTTACATTTTAAGGATAGCAAAAATAATGACTTCAGTGTCTAAAAGTATGGCATACATATGGCACATATATGTTCTTAAATTACCATTTAAATTTGGATCTATATATGAGACTGGGGAGAACAGAGCAGCCGATGGGGACGTCTGGCTCATGCCTGTAAGGCCTGGGTCTTGCTGTTGACTTTTAACTTCATTTGTTTGAAATTTGAAGTCATTTCTCCAAAAATCACAATGAAGCATTCAGAGCAATTTCCCCAGAGCAGTTAGACTCAGTGATTTAAGCACTTATTTATAACATATGGGGCTTGAACCTGGGGAATATCTGTACATAATAAATACACAGAACCCAAACACACAGAGATGAGAAATAGGTTACACTACGGCTTACACGATGGCTATCTAAAATTCTGTAAACTTAAATTTCCTCCCTGGTTTTAGAGATAGGGTATTTTTATCTCTTGCGTTGGGACCATTATCATTCCATCAGGTCCCTCTGGGATTACTTTTGATTTCCACTCTTCAGCTGTTGAAGAGAAATCTGGGTTGATCAAACACTGAGATCTCTAAAGACTCATGTTGGAAACATCACTGACCTTCCGCTGCTGGAACGTGGCATCTGCTGCCTGGTTGAGTCCTGGAGGCTATGTTCAGAAAAGCAGGCCCATTTCTGAGGGTCACAATTTCAGTGGGTTCTCTTAGCGTTTTGCCTCAGTCCTGCAGCGTTTGCTTTCTGATCAGTCGCTAGCACCTAGAATTGTCAGAGCAACAGACCGGGGGACAGCAACAAGGCCATAGTGAAGAGACTGCTCTCCTATCTGGAGGGCTTTCTGTGTGCCAGACCCTGTGCTGGGATGTCATTGATTCCGTGTGATGACATGTTTTGCAGCCCTCTAGTGAGACAGATGATAGTATACCCATTACAGACATGGGCATGGCAAATTAGAAAACATCCCCAGTATTAACCCCTCTGCTGGGAGGTAGAATAGTCTCCAGGAAGGTTGACCCTGAAGCCTCTTTCTTCTTCCCCTGATCATGACTCTGATAAGCTATGTCACCAGAAGCTAAGAAGTAGACAGAAAGAGATGGGTGGGGTAGTGGTGGTTCCCACAGTCTCCACGGTCCTTGTTCTGAGTGAGCCCACGCTACTCACTAGACAGGCAGGAGACTCGGAACCCCAGGTGGGAAGAGGCTGGGGAGAACTCACAGTTCCCTGCTTTATACCCTCAGGGAAGCAGCCCTAGGGTGGGGTGGGGGGCTGAGGGCTACTCAGGCGCCCTGACAGTGCTCTTCCACACCCCTCTGCCGTCCCTTAGCAAGAAAGATGGTTTTACTACTTCCTAGAGATAGTTCAACTAAAATCAAAATTCCTTAACACATGTTGAAATTGTTAATTTAAAAATGCATGCCCAGCAACATTTTCACTAACATGGCAGGTAAATTACATTTCTGCTTTGAGTTCCCTTGGGTGGGACACATTATTAAATTCAGGGAAACCATGTAATGGCTCTGTGGCATAAGTCAGGCAGAGGCAGAGAAAGGGCCCCGATGATCACGCATATTTCCTTTCCTTTTTCATGCTGGCCCTCCTGTTGGGGAAATCCATCAGTCTTGACACTGCCTCTTCCTGCTTTTATTTCTTTTAGGCAGTCTTGACAGTGCCATGTCAAAAGGCTAGGATGCCCTTTTTCCAAAAACATCAACATAACACTCCTAATTTTCCTTAAAAGCCTTAAATAAATCCAGTGAAAAGATTGGCAGCAGCTTTCTCGATGGGGGGTCATGCTTAACTTTTGTTTGGTTATGTTATAAATTAAACTGGAGGAAAGACATCTTTAGACTACAAAGAGCCTTTTTTGTTCATTCGTTGTTCCTCATTAACAAGGAACGAGCATGAAATTCTTAAATGACGGGGAGAAAGTAACCACCACATCCCTGGGGTGAGTCCTGGTGACTTCTTGGAAATGTCCCAAGGAAGCATTTCCCACTATCTGGAACTCTTACTGTCCAAACTTGGGAGGTTAATAGATTTGGATAAATGCTTTCAGATAGGGCTGATATATGTTGCTGGCCAAACCCTTGCTGCTTTGCTACCCAACTTTGAGGAACTAGGTAGATTCAGATAATGAAGTATTCTGTGTTTTGGAGACACATTCAAGTTCGTCTTTCTAACCATATAGGTTTGAATATGGAGGGATTGTTGTAGTTTTCTTACTCCAGGCATTTCTGGATAACAAGGACAGGACCTGTGAGTTGCAATGTGGTATCATGGAGAAGATTCTGATCCAGAAGGTGTTTGTCAGAGTTGGGTCTTCAGCTGCTACAACCAAATGGGGTGGTACTATTTAAAGTTGGCCCTGGGAAGAAATCAGGTACCTGACAGTCTGCATAATTTGAAATGTGCTTGGGAAGATGCCTGTGTCTTCAGGTAATCTGTTCAAACTGTCACGCACCTCATCCCCCGCCTTCTTTCCCTGCCCCTCCCCACACTCTATATAAGCGGCTGCTTGACGCAATAAAGTTGAGTTCCTGCTTAAAAAAAAAAAAAAAAGAAAAAAAAAGAAAAGAAATGAAATCAGAAAGGAAGAGCAAAGAGAGGAAAGGAGGGAGGGGAGTGGGGCTTTGGTGTGTGCCACACCTTTTGGGCGGAAGACACGACTGTAAGAGGGACCTTACCTAAAAAATGCAATCAGTGTAACCCGGTTTATTGTACCCTCAATGAATCCCCAACAATAAAAAATAAAGAAAACAACAACAACAAAAAAACAAAGTCACATGGTTAGTAAGGGGCAAAGCTGGGATTCAAATTAAATAGGGGGGGTGGGGGTGGGATGTAGGTGTGGGTCTTCCAGCCACTGCACAATTGACTGTGTGACCTGGGGCAAGTCCATAGAATGAGAAGGTTAGTCTCCAGGACTTCCACACTGCTCACTAGTCCTAACATTCTGTGTGCTGAGACTACTGGGCCATGCTGCTCTGAACCCAGAGCACACAAGAGGCGAGAAAAAGGGACCCTGTGACTTCCTTCCCTCCAGGACAAAAGGACAATGCTATCCCTGGACATATTGCCTAGGCTTGTCATGAAAATTACAACTTTGCTAAAGGAGAAGTCTTGCTGGAGAGTAGAAACCCATACATTTACTCACAAGGAACAGTTAATTTGTTAAAAATATATTTCAAATGTAGCTCCCCCTATCTTTTTTTTTTTTTTTTTTTTTTTCAAGTCAGCTAAAATGTATTCTTCCTATCTCTTTTCTCCCACCAAGTCTATGTTCTTGGGCCAGGAAGTACTTTTGCAGATGGCCCAAAGCTGGTACGGGGTTGCAGAGGTGTGTGCTCATCTTCCTGCCAGTCGGATGTTGAGTGTAGGAGAGGATCCACTGTGACTTCCTGCCCCACCACCACCTTTACCATCTGTGTGACCTTGGGAAAAATCCCTTGGTCTCATGGCCTTTCGAATTTACCACTTAAAAAATGGCTATTGAGGGTGATAAAATGTTCCTCTGGGTTTGCTTATGAGAATTGAGTAGACGTGTGAGTGAAGTGAAAAGTGCTGTGGACTTGCAAGAGGCAGCCTGATACGTGGGGCGAGAAAGGGTCCTGGAGTAAGACAGTGCGTGCTGGACCCAGCTGCACACGTGGTCAGCTGGCACAAGCCCCTTCACCCCTCCTGAGCTTTGGGTGATTTTATTTTGAAAGTTAGAATGATGACACTCAAGAGGTTTTTTTAATATTTAAAGAAGAAATAGGAGGACTGGCTACATAAAAATGATAATACACCCTGAGACATCTTAGTAATAGTGGGCAGGCTTCCTGTACAGACTGAAGGGACGTAGAGTGGTGGCAAGGTCAACCTCACTCATCAGGGGATCAGGCAGGAATTCATTTCTGTGCCCCTCCAAAGACACCTGTCCATTCCAGAAGCTTCACAGTGATAGTCAAAGAATTTTTATGGAACACCTACCTGTGCCAGGTGCTACCTTTGGATAAGAAAGAGCCCCCCTTTTCTGCTACCCTTTACTTGGTTATCAGGCATGGCCTTTTTTTTTTCTTTCCATTCCAATGGTGCTTTTAGCTAACTGGCCCTTCCAGAAGCCATTAGCACATTTTAGTGTGTTTGCAAGACACTGATAATTAAGCTTGGGAACAGAAAAGTGCTCCCAAGAAATGCTGCTATCATTCTACTGGCTGTGTCTTCACTCTTTCACTTAGGAGTGAAGTGAATGAAACAGGCAGCTATTAGTTTAGTAAACAAATTAATAGGCTGAGATGAAGCAGAGGGGCATAACATCCTTTAGGGTTCCTGGGCTCCCAAGTGGGCTTGAAAGTATCTGCAAGTGTGTTTTACAGATGTGCAAAATGATCTTTTTTGTGTGCAGGTATAAGTAGGTGGCCAAAATTATACATTTTTCTTAGGGAGAAACCCTTCTGAGGATCAAAAGTTTACAGCCCACTAATCTGAGTTGTTATTTCTTTTTAGACAGGAGGAGTTTGAAATAATTAGCTTTACCATATTATGTGAGAGAAAATTTCTCTCATTAGCTCTTTAACAGCTTGAAAGGGTACAAACTTTCAAGACTTCACCAATGAACATTTTCAATTAATGTTGGGTAAATTTGCATTTTGTAAATGTGATCAAATGTGTATGACTCTATATTAAAAACATTTCTGGGCTATAGCAGCACAAAGCCATTCCATGGGATTAACACTGACAATCCTGAGTCAACTCTATTTGTTTTAGAGATAGCTCTGCTGTGCCTAGAAATTAATAAGTCATTTTCTTGGTCACAGCCTGAGGCGACTGAAGGAATGATCAAATTGAAGTTATCTGCTGTGTGGAAAGAAGCAAATGATTTTGATAGAGGATGCCTGTGCTAGTGGGGGACAGAGTGGGACTGTGGGGAAGCATCCAATGGGAATTCTGATATTTTAGTCGTTAACCTAGAACTGGGATGTCATCATTCTGTCATAGGAAGAGGAAATAAAAGTCCCAGAGGCCACAGGAACTGAATGACAAATTGGAATCAGAGGTACCCCTGGAGGTACCCTGTGCTGTTTCCTTGGGGAGGAACCGCCCCCTGCCCTAAACCATTCTATATGGGGAGCACACCTGCAAATACTAGGCCTGGACATGAGGGGCTTATAGGCTTAGGGGACCCCACCCTGCCTATATTCTTTCTTTCTAACTGTATAGGTTTGAATATGAAGGGATTGTTGTAGTTTTCCTGCTCTAGGGACTTCTTGATAATAGGGACTGGACGTGTAAGTTGCAATATGGTGTCATGGAGAAGATTCTGATCCAGAAGGTGTTTGTCAGAGCTGGGTCTCCAGCTGCTACAACCGAATGAAGTGGTACTATCTAAAGCTGGCTCTGGGAAGAAATCAGGTAGCTGACAAATGCATCTCCTTCAGCTAGAATTCCAGCCTCTGAAGTTCCAGAGAGAGAGCAGCAGGGAGGGACGTCAGGAGGAATTAATTGGAGTTTGGAAGAAAATAGTTGACTGATATCTATATCAATCTCTTCATTCACTAGTGTGAGCTAGAGACCCTAGCCTAGACACAAATGGAAATTTCTCACCTATAAAGTGGAAATAGTAATAGGTGTTTCACAGGGTGGCTGAAAACCATATTGATTATGCAAAATCCAGAGTGCATAGTAAAATTGACACAATAAAAGTGCTGCATTATTGTTACCCATTGTGGGCAAAAGAAGTCTATTTACTCATAAACCTTTCCCCGGACTCTGGAGTTCCATTTTGTTCATTCTTTTATGCCCCTAGTGGGCTTTGTAGGAATTCCTGGGCACCTACCTTTACCTGGTTAGGTAGGATTGACACACTAAGGACATTGTTCTCTGCCAGCTTGTATAAGGGAGAGCTTTTGAAATAAACATTTTCTGGTAATCCGAAGACCTTTATCAGCTAAGAAACTTACTGAATGCCTGCATCCTTAGGAACTCTGATCTGTTCCAAGACTGGGAGAAGGCTTGTCAAGGGAATCACTAAATCTTCAGCAAAAGCCCATGAGTTGGAAGGTCTTTTCTCGTGGTGCTGTAAGCACCTGGTAAAATATATGGGGCAGCAGGAGGTGGGTGGCTACAGCCACCTGCTTGCTGGGTGACCTGAAGTTGCTTCCCACCTGGTCCCCTGTCTGTCCTGAGAACAGCAGCTAGTGTGAATACAGAAAGGCCACAGAACATCATGGACTGCTGGAGGGTGAACTCTGGAGTCCGAGCTGGAATCCTAGCTCATTATTTTACTAGCCGTGAGAACTTACATATGTTATTTTAATTCCTTCTGCCTTTATCAGTCTGTCTACGATAATAATAGTACCTGCCTCAAAGGGCTATGTGGCTTAAGGGAGAAATGTGTGTAAGCCCTAGAATAGGGCTTGATGCACTTGATGCCCAGAAGTGCTCACAGATGTTAACAATTACTTTGCAAGTCATCTGCTTAAAATACTTCATTGACTTAAGGCCAGAAGTTTTAATATGGCCTTTAAGTGCTGGAAAGATCTTCCCTCTGCCTGCCTCTTCAGCCTCATCTTGACCTCCTCACCTGTGGCCCAGTTGTATTTGTTTTCCTTTTGTCCCTGGAAAGTGTCACCTTAGAGCTCCTTTCTGCCTGGCTTTTCCTTTTTAGCTTACTTCCCTAGTTGCTCAGGTAAAATCTCTCACATCTCAGTTGGAAAAGCATGTTTTGACCATCAGTATGGGGCCAGGGCCCATGTCATATGCTCCCAAAGTAGCCTTTTGTTTGTCCTCCTGCATTTATCACCACTTGTAGCTATATTTTGTGTCTTAAGTTGATCAAAACCTGTCTCTTCCAGTAATTTGTGGGCTCAGTAGAGGGAGGGCAGTGTTCATCTGCCTGCTCCTGTTTCCTGGTACCAGGTCCATGATCTGACACCATCAGCATGCTGGGTAGTATTTGGTGAGTGAGTGGCTGAGCTCCTACCCACTGAAGCACAGGCAATCATATACATGCTACTTAGGTTCTGTCTTTTAGAACTGTTTCCATTCCATTAACTAAAACAATCACAGCCCAGTCCCAAAGTCAGAGAGTGATTTATATTGCTTTTAATTTGGATCAACTCTGAGACAGCTTGGCTGAGGCTCAGAAGAGCCCCCTGACTTTGCCAAGGGTTTCCCCTGGAGAATCCAATGGCATTGTCCATCTCTCCCTTGTCCAGTTGATACTTTAGTTTGAAGTGGAAAATAATGATATCCTGGGGCTCTGCGTCAAAATACAGTTATTACAGAGATTAAAAGCCTAAAATATGGGCACACTCAGGATATTTGGAAACATTTGGATTTTCACCTTGAGATTCCAATTTCCTTCCCAGTTGGGCATGAAGTGAAAGTGTCAATGTCCAAATCACATCATCACATCAGGTATTCCAACCACTCCTATTATTCTGATCACATCAGTAGGAATACACATCTGGTTAATCATCAGACTTTCCCTAATATTTAACATATTAAGTTCTGCTTTTTAGATTATATTTATTTAGAATGAGGGTATATTTAATTCTTGGATATTACATAGACTGTTAGATCTAAAAAGCAATAATTTAAAATTAAAATACATCTGATAATTATGTTATGTAGAAAATATAGAAATGAATAAATAAAAATCTTACATAATCCCTGTGCCCTGTGATAATTACAGATTGCATTTTCATTTTAGAGTATATAATTTTAATCTTTTCCCTTGTGCTGTAAGTACAACTGTCTCGATGCACCAAATTGGAATCTTATACTCCATACTATTTCGTAAAATTTTTCTTCTGAAAATGAATTGAAGGCAACTTTTAGCCCTCTTAATTATTATTTTCTTTTCTTTTTTGAAACAGAGGCTTACTATGTTGCCCTTGCTAGAGTACCGTAGCATCACAGCTCACAACAACCTCAGACTCTTGGGCTTAAGCAATTCTCTTGCCTTGGCCTCCCAAGTAGCTGGGACCACAGGTGTCCACCACAACACTTAGCTATTTTTTTGTTGTGGTCATAGTTGCAGCTGGCCCAGTCTGGGCTCAAACCTGCTACCGTTGGTGTATGTGGCTGGAGCTATAGCCACCATACTATGGGCACTGAGCCATTTATTATTTTCAAACTTTAAAAAATTTTTGTGCCCAGGAAATTTAATTATATATATTATATAAATAATTAAATATATTATGTAAATAATTGAATTTAATTATATATGTTTATATATAATTATATATAATATATAAATATATATAATATAACATATACATATATAATATAATATATATAAATATATAACATATACATATATAATATAATATATATAAATATATATATAATATAATATAATATAATATAATATATATAAATATATATATAATATAATATAATATATAAATATAGATAATTATATATATAATATATAATAACTAGAACATTATAATAACCCCTTAGGTACCTATTATCCAGGTTCAATGCTTCTGACTCATTTGCTGCTCTCTTGGTTACCACAGGCTATTTTGAAACAACTCTCACCTGTTTTATTGTCTCCTCCATAAATATGTGAGCCTAAATCTCTAAAAGATAAGAAGCTCTTTTATTAAGTATATACTCACAATTTTATTGTCTCACCTAAAATATTAATAATAATCACTTATTCTCACAATGTTTAGTCACTGTTAAATTTTCCCCAGTTGGCTTATATAAGTTTTTTTCTACATTTATTTAAATAGGGTTCCTACTGAAATTCATAAATTAACATTGGCTAATATGTCTCTTAATTTTAAAGTTGCCTCTCTATACTGTCTGATTATTGCAGTTTATCTGTTAAGTTGTACTGTGGAGTTTCCCACAATCTGAAAGTGCATCTCTGCAGTGTGGTTTAACATGCTCCTCACTCCTTTCTATTTCCTATGTAACTTGATAGCTGGCTCGGGAGACTTTTCTGGGCTTGGCACGATGACCTCATATGTGAGATAACATATTTCTAGCAGGTGGTATGTAATATCTGGTTGTCTTATTTTTGTGGTATTAGTGGTCATTGGTGAATATTATCTAACTCATCATTTCACTGGGAGCTGCAGAGTAGTGATATCCTCATTTTATTAGTCTTTCTGCCCTTACTAGTTGACGTACTTCTATTAAGATGAACTTTCTTTTATTGACTATTAGGTTAGCAGTAATCAAAATAAGGAGTTGGTACCTAACCGCCCTTACTCAAGGGTAACTAATGTGTGTTTTGTATTCTGTGAACTCAAAGATTTCAGCCTCTCTAGTATGTTTCAATCTCTTTCAGTTAACATTGTTCACATGCTGAAATAGTCTACCCCGCCCCCGTATGGTGGTGGGTTGTGTTTGTTTTTATTGGAGGTGAATTTACTGGTGGGGGCATGAGGGGTTAAAATTGGTGGGTTTTGTTTAGCGTTTTAAAATTTG
>CAUYPK010009375.1:0-48510 GCA_963574355.1 Loris lydekkerianus
TTCTGGAAGGATGTTTGGAGAATACTTAGAGACCTAAAAATAGACCTGCCATTCGATCCTATAATTCCTCTACTAGGTTTATGCCCAGAAGACCAAAAGTCACAATATAACAAGGACATCTGTACCAGAATGTTTATTGCAGCCCAATTCATAATTGCTAAGTCATCGAACAAGCCCAAGTGCCCATCAACCCACGAATGGACTAGCAAATAATGGTACATGTATACCATGGAATACTATGCAGCCTTAAAGAAAGATGGAGAGTTTACCTCTTTCATGTTTACCTGGATGGGGCTGGAACATATTCTCCTTAGCAAAGTATCCCAGGAATGGAAGAAAAAGTATCCAATGTACTCAGTCCTACTATGAAGCTAAACTATAGCTTTCACATGAAGGCTATAACCCAACTATACCACAAGACTATGGGGAAAGGGCCAAGGAAGGGGAAGGGAGGGGGGAGGTTTGGGTGGAGGGAGGGTAATGGGTGGGGCCACATCTATGGTGCATATTTTTATCTATAATAACAAAAACAACAACAACAACAACAAAAAAAAAAAAACAAAGTCATCTCCTGCTGACTTGAGTTTTGTTAATATTTAAGCCATCTTCCTTTACTACCAGTAGATCTTGGCATTAACCATGGTATGCATGTATACACGCACACATATGTATGTTTTATACATTTATACAAGTAGAAATAAGAAAAACATGATCTGGAGTTTCATTGTATTTTTATGTTTCTTTCCCCCCCTTAGTCCTGACAACATGTGGATTGCAAGAAAAATCAATTTAAAAAAAGCTGAGAATGTTGATTCATGGTATTATTATCTTTGTTTCCTGTAAAGAAAACAGGATTTTCCTTAGGTGATCTGTCATGTGTCTATGAAGTTTTGCTTAACATTTAAATGATTTTTGTACGAACATTTGTGAAGGTCTTGCCTTCTTTCTGCAGCACCAATTATTAAAAATACACTGTTACCTTGCCTAAACAAGTTCTGTATTTATGTCAGGAAAGTTTCAGGCAGTTTAAACTTACTTCTACAAGAAGAGAGCTTGGTGGGTACAGGTTTTCTTTAAAGTACATTTATTTTTCCTTAGTGTTGACCTTGAAAGTTAATTTTTGAAAAGCTTGGAGATGATTAAGAACACAGCGCAGTGTTATAATGTGAACATTACAGTGTCATACAATTGTAAAAAATGTGTTTGCATGGAGCAAAAGATGATGAGAATGAACAGAAATGAAAATAGTATGGTTCCTTGGTGGGACTGCGGATGTTTTTTTTTGGCTTTCTCTCTTTTCGTCTTTCCCAAGCATCCTTAGTGTTTTTATATCCTGTTAGTCATGAGTAGAAGGGAGGAAAAAAAAAAAAAACAGTTCTCACATGCTCATTTTTGTTTCATCGAAAAGATGTGCATTTCAGGGGTATTTCTTCAAGGAGACTAACTGGGAAGAAAAAACTGGCATTATGCTAAGAGAAGTTAACTAGTCTCAAAAGGACAAGTATTTTATGATTCTACTTAAATGTGGGGAGGTAGAGTGTCAGATTTATAGAGACGGAAAGTAGAATGGCAGGTGCCAGAGGTTGGGGGAGGCAGGAATGTGGATTGTTATTCAGTGAGTATAGAGATTCAGCTGGGAAAGATGAAAAGATTTGAAAATCAGCGGTGGTGATGGTTGCACAGCAGTGCGAATGTACTTAATGCCACAGAACTGTGTATGTTAAAATGGTCAAATTCCTAAAAGGGATTAATCAGCCCTGGATGGAAGCTCCTGGGCGGGGGTGTTCTAAAGTCAGTGCAATATGAAGGTTGGGGAAGGCACAGACTCCAGAGCAGGGGTGGGTCATAGGTGCCACTCACCTAAACTTGACAAACTCCCCCCTTTTGTTTTATGTGACTGATAGACATCTAGTCAGGTTTGAAATTGTGAATTGAGTATGATCTATGTGGGGCATTTTGGGGGGGCGGGGCTGTGTATATTACTGAGTTCCACTGTGGAGATGAAGTATGTTGGTAAAGTGGAACCTTCACTGGCGTGTCCTCAAAGACTGTGGCACTGCTCCTTTGCTCCACTGAGTGTACCCTCAAAACTGAGCAACTAGGTGTCCTAACCTTTTGCTCTGTCCATGATGTTCTTCTTTTTCTTCCCCCCCTTTTTTTAAAATATGGAATACTTCTCAAATTTGTGTGTCACCCTTGCAGAGACCGCACTAACCTTCTGCGTATCATTCCCATTTTAGTTGTGCTGCCGAAGTGAGCACTGTTCGTGATACTCTAAAGCAGCACTTCTCAACCTGTGGGTCGCCACCCCTTTGGGGGTCTCCTGCATATCAGATATTTACATTACAATTCATAACAGTAGCAAAATTACAGTTATGAAGTAGCAACGAAAATAATTTCATGGTTGGGAGTCACCAGAACATGAGGAACTGTATTAAAGGGTCGTGGCATTAGGAAGGTTGAGAACCACTGTTCTAAAGGGACCATTGGCCTTAGCTCTGGACAGATCTGGGTTGAAATTCAGGCCGCTTTCTGGCATGGGTAGATGGAGGTGGGCAGCCCAGGTAAATGGTTTTTCCTCCCTGCACCACAGTTTGTTGTAAAATTATCTTTAGTGTTACCTACATGGCCATGTTGTGAGGAGGTTTTACTGTGATAACAGGTGAAACACTTGATATAGGGTTAAGTGATCAAGATATTTAGTTACTTTATTTACTCTTGGTGACCATTAGGTTGACTAGGGTGAAGCACTCTAAATTATAAACTCCTTACTTCTTGTGCTACAGAAGATGGTCTTTTATTAAAAACTTACATATCATTTAGAATTCAAATATTTAAAAGGCAGTTTTTTTTTTGTTTGTTTGTTTTTTTTAAAAGACTGATAGTGAGAGATTTGTAATAAGTACAGGTTCTGTGCTCCTACTCTGGTACTCCAAAATCCAAAATGCTCCAGTGAACATTTGCTTTGAACAGCATGTTGGTGCTTAAAAAGTTTTAGATTTTGAGATATTTCTAATAATGCATTTTTGAATTAGGGCTATTCCACCTGTAGTAGGTTTAAAATATAGTTTATTTGTTTACTTGAGAGACAAGGTCTTGCTCTGTTGCTCATCCTCCAACTCCTGGGCTCAAACCATCCTTTCTATCTCTCTTTATCTCTCTATTGCTCCCTCCACCCCCTTTTGTAGCTGGGACTACATGTCTGCAAATATTTAATTTTTTTGGTAGAGATGGGGTCTTGCTCTGTTGCTCAGGTGTTTTGAACTCCTGAGCTCAAGTGATCCTCTTGCCTCAGCCTCCCCAAGTGCTGGGATTACAGGACTGAGCTACCAACTGCTTGATCTTTTTTTTTTTTTTTTCCTTATTTTTCCCCTCCTCCTTTCAGAATTATCTTCAGAAAATGTAGACACCACTCCCTCAGTGCATTTGACTTCTCATGCTACGGTTTGATATACTTGGCAGACATATGGATTGGAATTTGATTCTGGGTGAAAGTGATCAGCAGCCACCCTAAACAAGTTACCTCCCTTTCTTGACCTGGAAGAGGATTCATTAGGAATTACAGAGGTTGATGTTCACAGAGCACCCCTGTGAGACAAGTCACTGTGATGAACACTCTGCGGGGATCATCCCGGGTAGCCCTTCTGTCTCTGAGATAGGTACAGTCCTGGTCCTTTGATACAGATGGGGAAGCTGAGGTGCACCAGGCCTGTCCACAGGCGTGCAGCTGGAGCTGGCTGGATGAAGATTATGGTGACAGAACTTGTGAAGGAGAGGACTCTCAGTAAATGAATGCACGTGTGCAAACATACACCCTTAATATTGTCTTAAAACATAAGAGCTACAGATGACGCCTGTGGAGCAAAGGAGTAGGGCGCCGGCCCCCTATGCAGGAGGTGGTGGGTTCAAACCCAGCCCCTGCCAAAAACTGCAAAAAAACCCATAAGAGCTACTAGATTTGAAATTGGGACTTCCCTGGAAGAGTAGAGAGGTCGGAGGAGCAGCCAGTGTGAGAAAGGTCACGTTGGAAGCACTAACTGTATTTGATTGTCACTCTAGCTGCTTTGCATTTTTTCATAATTGCTTTTTAAACAAAATTTCTACACTCTCTGTGGAGTGATACATACTTTTAAAAGATATAACTGGTGTTGTGATGTTTTCTTTGGGAAAAAAAAATCAGTTATTTCTCTAATCATGGAGCATTCCATCCTGAGAATGTGCTCAGGATAATTACGGAGGAGCCGCCGGGGAGAGCAACTGGCTCTCTTAAAATGTTCTGTAAATACATTAGTCTGAAAATTGCATTTTAATATGTACTAGCAAAATAGAATTTTACTTGTTAAATTATTCTGTGTTAATAGCGATATAATTTTTCTAGAAAAGGGCTCTAATTTTATTTAAAACAAAATATGGGTTATTCATTTCTTCCAAAATAGTTGAATTATCCTTTGGAATCACCTGTTAGCACTTTCACTTCTATTTAAGTCAGGATAATTGATGGAATACAAAAAGGCAGACAGAATTTTGGGTCAAAGTTGATTTTAGGAAATATTTTCTTCCCAGTGTTTGCTTTGACCAGTGGATTTTGACTTTGAATGCTGTGTTTTGATGTGTGAAGTGAGTTAAGGGACAGATGTGATGTTTTTCACCTTTGAAGTGAGCTTGTGTGAATATATTCATTTAATTAGTTATATCTGGTGTTGCCCAACAAAATCATTTCAAAGAATAATTCTTGAGCCATGGGTTGGTTAACAATTATTCATGCCAGACACTGTCCCTGAATCTGTTTAAAGGGCCAAATTCTGAATTAGCCAGCTGTGGAAATTTCTGCTTGTTTTCCTAGCTCACAGAGAAAATCAGGCCTCTAGTATGCGGTAAGTGTATTTCTCATGACAACAGGGGAACAAAGTACGGTTGTAGAGCAGGAGCATAAGTTCACACTAGACTCTGGAAGAGCAGTGAAGCTATCAGTAGGTGAAAATTTGAAACACACCCATTTACTTGAATGATTTTGTGCCTTGTTTACATTTTTACATTTTTCCTTGAAGGCTAGTTTTGGTCAGGTTAATAAAAATTTAAAAGTTAGGGCAGCACCTGTGACTCAGTGGGCAGGTTCGAACCCAGCCCTGGCCAAACTGCAACAACAACAAAAAAAGCTGGGTGTTGTGGCAGGTGCCTGTAGTGCCAGGTACTTGGGAGGCTGAGGCAAGAGAATCGCCTAAGCCCAGGAGTTGGAGGTTGCTGTGAGCTGTGACGCCGAAGGTGATAAAATGAGACACTATCTCTTAAAAAAAATTTTTTTTTCAAATTTACCTGTAATCGTAACTTGTTAACTGCAGATCCCAGAGAATCATTAAGCTTTCGAAATAAACTGAGTGTCATAGGTTAGTGGTTAGAGCGCTGGCCTTGCAAACCAGGGCCTGTGAGTTCCTTGCCTGGGATTGACCGAAAAAAAAAAATCAAAATAAATGGGCACTTTTGTATTAGGAATTTTAAATATGAAATATCAGAGATTATAGGCAGTTGTCATAAAATATTATGTAATCATCATCGTCATTATTATTATTTTTTTTTTTTTTGAGAAAGTCTCATTTTGTCCCCCTTGGTAGAGCACTGTGGTGTCATAGCTCACAGCAGCCTCAAACTCTTGGGCTTAAGTGGTCTACTTACCTTACTTTTTCAATTTTTTTTTTTTTTTTTTAGTTTTAGTAGAGATGGGGGGGGGTCTTAGTCTTGCTCAGGCTGGTCTCGAACTCCTGAGCTCAAGCAATCCACCCACCTCAGCCTCCCAGAGTGCTGGGATTACAGGCGTGAGCCACTGTACCTGGGTCTCATTATGTAATTATCATTCATTAGTCCAAATTTAAAAGTATTGCCTTAATGGAAGAAAAGGAGATATATAATAAATTAGCAGTGTGTGAAGGTAGGCAGATTGTAAGTATTTCCCATGCTTTGAATTTTTTTTTTTGGTATATTAATTGGCTCCATTCTTGGGAAATATTTGCTATTTTATGATAAGATTTGTCATTCCCTTAAAGTATGGTTACATTTTGAATGTGTTATTTTTACCTTGTATATAGAGAAACCTTGAATCTCAAACCTTTAACCACTTATCTTTTCTTTCTTTCTTTTTTTTTTTTGAGGCAAGAGTCTCACTGTGTCACCCTTGGTGGAGTGCCATGGCATCACAGCTCACAGCAACCTCAAACTCTTAGACTTAAGGGATTCTCTTGCCTCAGCCTTCCGAGTAGCTGGGACTACAGGTGCCCGCCACAAAGCCCAGCTATTTTTTTTTTTTTCTTTAAGCCCAGCTATTTTTTGTTGCAGTTGTCATTATTGTTTAGCTGGCCTGGGCTGGGTTTGAACTCGCCAGCCTCGGTGTATGTGGCTGGTACCGTAACCACTGTGACACGGGTGCCGCGCCTTAACCACTTTTCTTATTCAGAGGGGTGATGTGAGCACTGGCAAATCTTGCATTAATTAAGAGGGTGACTGGTTAGAGAAATGGAGTCATTTCTCTGCATCTCTGGAGTCATTTTTATACAGGGTATCTGTATAGGCTGAATTGTGTCTGTTCTTCCTTCCCAAAGGATACTGTGAACTCCTAATCCCCGGTGTTTGGGAATGTGATCGGATTTGGAAAGGGTGTTTGCAGATATGATCAAGTTAAGATGATGTCGTACTGGGGTAGGTGGGCCTTTAATCCCTTATGACTGTTGTCCTCATAAGGAGGGAAATTTGGACTACAAGCACAGGGAGAAGGTCTCGTTAAGGCAGGGGCACATTGATACAGACGGAAGACGCCGCGAGAAGGTAGAGGCAGAAACTAAGGACTGCCCAGGGCCACTGGAAGCTCCATGGAGCAAGGAAGGATTCTCTACTGTTGGCTTGGGAGGGGGCGTGACCTGTCAGCACCTTGATTCCCGACTTACGTCATCTAGACCTCTTAACAGAATACATTTCTGTTGTCATAAGCTATCCAGTTTGTAGTAATTTGTCACAATAGCCACAAGAAGCTAGTACACAAGCCTTGGGAGTCAGACTGCCTGAGTTTGAATCTTGGCTTCACGTTTTTAACGCCATGATCTCGGGCAAGTCGTTGACCCTTAGATGCCTACGTTTACTCATCGGGGCTGAAAAGAATACCTTCCCCACATAGTTGTTTTAAAGATAATACATATATAGCACTTCGAACAGTGTCTGGTGCCATATTTTAAAAACCTATCATTTCAGAGCTAAATGGAGATGATTCTTGATCATTCACCAGAAAAATTTATTGACATTCCTTTTTAATGACAGGCCCTATGCTGGACAGTGAGTGTCCAGGGTCAGGGTCTTCAGGTGATTATTCTGAACTCTATTCATGCAAAAAAGAAAGATCTGTTCTACGTGGCATCTTCATGGGCAAGAACTAGGTCTGACCTGTTCATATTCTCTGGCTGTGTCTATGGGAAGCAGGGAGCATGAAGCTGAACTACTGGGGGTCAAATTCTGGTTCTTTAATTTTTTCTCTGCCATGTGGTTGTTGTAAGGGTCAAGTGAGTTAAAATACTTAGGGTAGCTAGAATAGTAGTAAGCAATTAATGGGTATTGTTATATTGTAGAAAGAGACCAGAAAGGTCTCAGGTCTGTAAATTCATTCCTTTGCTATTTATTAAGTGTGGAGAATTCAGGCATGAGTCAGATAAAGCCCCTTCCTTGTGGAACTCAGAGTCGAAACAGGTGAAATTGATTTGTTTACATGTTAGTTTAATAGCATGTGAACCAAGAACATGGTGGTGGAAAGTGGAGCATGATTAATTCTCCTGGGAGTGTAAGAAGAGGTGTTTTGTGTTTTTTAGGGGGGATGGTTTTGAAGGTTAAGTAGGAGCTCACCAGGTATCAAAGGAGGGATAGAACATCCTGGGGAGTAGAAGTAGTATCTCCAAAGGTCTTAACCCCATGCCAAATACAGGAGACACCCACCAGTCACTCACAATGGTACAAGATTCAAATCCTACTCCTTACTGCTGTGTGACCTTCAGCTACTTTCTAAACCTCTCTGTGCCCCTGCATTTTCATCTTTAAAGTAAGGATAACAGGCTTTGGGAAGACTAAGAAAATTGACTTGGAGTGCTTACACCAGTGCTTGCCAAAAATAAGTGCGCAAAAGATACTGGCTTTATTTACTGTTACCACTCTCATATTTGCTATTAGAAGATGGGTGAAGAAAGCTCGCTTATTATTCCTAGCTGAGTTCATTGATTCCTGTGGGCTTGGATAAATGCTGTACCCCTGGGTCCATATACTCTCTTGAAAACATCTTTTGCCATTTGAACATTGATATTAGGAGGTAGAAAAAAATACAGTGCATATTGTTTAAATAGGGGGAACAAGTATTAAAAATAGGCGAGACATTGGCACAAAGCTGTGTACAGATTGCTGATTGGGCAAAATAAAAAAATAAACCAACATGTCGCGCCAACACTGTTTTGTTTTTAAATCTGGTGAACCACCTGTATCTTTAAGCGATCAGTTCAAAAGTGGTTTTCGTTTGTTGTTAATTACCTTCAAATTACTCAAGGACATCATTTACGCTCTGAACTAATATAGTTTTTAAAAAGTCACCACCACTAGAACACAGAGCTGGGGCCGTCTTCTCGGTTGGCACCAGCCTAGAGACAAAAGGCAGTGGGTTGTCTGGGGATTTCTTCGGCCACACACCTCAGAGCTGCGACAGCAGATGCATGATTTCAGCTGGTTGCCATCTATTTTTATTTTTAGGCCATTTTGAAATTGTACTTTTCTTTGATTATGAAAGGAAATGGCCTCCTTATGATAAAACTTAGGCAAAAAGCAATCAAAAAGTAAACATAACTGGAAATTTCAACGTTTGGAGATAATAATTGTTAACACTTGGGGTAGAACCTTCTAAGCTTCCTATTTGCAAACAAGAAAAAAAAAAGTAGGCCTTTCTTGACCACGAGGACAGAGAGGGCCAGCATTGGGCAGAGTGGTAGTGAGGCTTTTGGAAAATCTTATATAGAAATTGTTCTGGGAAATTCCAGACGGACACAGCATAGTGGTGATGATGGGATTGTTTTACATTAAATTAATTTGAAATGTTGCTGATAATAAGAGGCAGGGCAAAAATCATGTTTATTCACCCAGTGTGATATTGGTTGAGTTCCAGCTGGGTACTAGAGATACAGCGGTAGATGCCGTAGACACAGATCTGACCTGGGGTAGAACTGGCACCTGCCCACCGTCATGACCAGGGGTCCTCAAACTGCGGCCCGTGGGCCACATGAGGCGGTGTGATTGTTCCCATTTTGTTTTTTTACTTCAAAATGAGATATGTGCAGTGTGCATAGGAATTTGTTAATAGTTTTGTTTTTTTTGAAACTATAGTCCAGCCCTCCAACGGTCTGAGGGACAGTGAACTGGCCCCCGGTTTAAAAAGTTTGAGGACCCCCGGTCATGACTACAGAAAGTAGCTAACTGCGAGATGCCATGGACATTACAGGGTCTAAGCTCTGTGGTGAAGAAAGGATCCCGACTTAGGGGCCAGGGAGATTGGGGGTGGGCTAGGATGAGGGGTGCGATTTTAAATGGGGGAGGGAGTGTCTTGTGCTGTGCATATTTAGGGAATGGGTGTTCTAGGCAGAGGTGATCTCGGGACTGGGGGATGTCTGCAGAGTGGGAAGAGGATGAATGAAGGGCGGAGGAATAGAGGGAATCAGAACCATAGAAAAAGGTGAGGGCAAAGGTGACGAAACACCCTTAGGGCTGATCAGGCCTTTAAAAGGGCCTTGACATTGATGCCACGTTAAGATGTGAAGTTGCCAAGCAAGGGTAATAATCTGACTTACGTTTTACAAGGGTTCCCTGGCAGCTGGGATGAAAACAAGATTTCAGTGCTGGAGTGAAGTGGGGGAGACCAGAGAAGAGAGTCTTGTGGTAATCTGCTTTGAGAGATCATGGAGACTCAGGTGGGGGTGTTAGCAATGGAAATGGTGAAAGATGTCTGGATTCTGAATATATTTTCGGAGCAGAGCCAGCAGGATTTGTTGATGGGTTGATTGTGGGGTGTGGCAGGAAGAGGGGAGTCAAGGTTGATGGTGAGGATTTTCATTGGAGCAGCTGGAAGTTTGAGGCTGCTCCGAACAGAGGCCGGGTGGGGTGGGTTTTGGTGGGGAGCTCGGGTGGGGACATGGTCATTGATGGTTAGTTGGCATCTCAGGCAGTTGGATCTGTGAGTCTGGAGCTCAGGGGAAGGACTGAGCTGAGGCTGGAGGTTTGGGATTGTAACAATCAGCCGTGGAGGAGAGGGGAGGAGGGGAGGAGGGTGTAGCGAGAGATGCTAGAGGCTGCTGAGGCACGAGGGTGACACTCAGAGCCCAGCAAAGTGCATTTCAGGGAGAGGCAGGATCTGCTGGAGCAGATGTCAAAATAAATCACATCTCTGTGTAAATTGTAGTGATTATCATTGGAACTTAATTGTGTTCCTTCGGTTTTATCTCATTTCTCAGTGTACAGAATAGTTTCAAGTACATTCTCTCTTCCTATTCCCTAGAAGTCTCATCGTTAATAGTCTGGATAACCTTCCAGATATGCCTATTTATAGAATATTTCTACTGGTATCTGTATATCCGTATTTACAAATTTCTCAGTTGACAAAATATTTCTAACATACGAACCTTCCAAAAAGTAGAGGCTAATGTGCTAGATATTCATGTATCTACTGACCTGTCAGAAAAGCTATGTGATCCCTGTTTTGTATGTTGTGAAATCTCTGCTCCGTCCTCATTGATGGCAGTGAGTTCCGCTGTTTCTGTCATTGGACATACACGTCCACCTGCTCATTGTGTGCGTGCCTGGCTGTTTTCTTTCTTTGTCTCTTCTTGTTCAGACTCTTCCACCCTGCCTGTGGCTGTGCTGTATTTTTCAGACAGTTGCCATCTCAGTAGCAGCCGTGGTCCTGTATCCAGCTGGGTCCCGGGAGACCTGCAGATGTGATGATGCAGAAAGGCAGAAAACAGCAGGCTCCACAAGGAACGCGTTAAGCTCACTGATGAAGGTAGCCCTGGGGAGTGTGGGTTTCCAATTGGAGAGCCAAGGATTGCCAGGGAGAGTATCATGGAGGGGAAGGGCTCCGTCCAGTTCTTGCTGTAGATCCTAGCTCTGTCTTCCAATTGGAGAGCCAAGGATTGCCAGGGGGAGTATCATGGAGGGGAAGGGCTCCGTCCAGTTCTTGCTGTAGATCCTAGCTCTGTCACCGTGACCTTGAACGGTCACCTAACCTTCACACATCTCAGTTTTCTTCATCCACAGGCCAAAGTCAGTAATTCCCACTTGAAAGGCTGCGAGCCGTAGACAAAGTGCGGAAAAAGTCTGAGAGGGCCTGTCATATGGTGTGTGCCAATCTGTTCTTTTCTCCAGTCTTCCTCATTTTTTGTTTTTTAATTTCCTACTGTTAAGTTTGTTGGTGGACAAAAAAGATTTTAGGGACATTATTTAACTATGCCTTGCTCATCTAGTGAGGGATGTTGAGGTTAAACAATCTTAGTACCTAAAGTGAGTGAAGTGGAACTAGAGCTCAGTTACCTGGGTGGTGGTGGTGGTGGTTGTTTTTAAGTTTAAATTCAGTTTCTTAGCCAGGGAGCCTGTAGGGTTTCAGTATCAACAGATTCATTATCAAGCCCAGCACCAGAATTTGGTTATTTGCTAAAGCAGAATAGCGGAGTAATTTTGCATTTCTCGTGACCTCAGTGCTCTATCTGTTCTGTTCTCCTGCCTTAAGAGAGAATGACATCTCAAAAGACCCCATCTCAGCATCAGCTGGTGAGGTCTCAGTTGTCAGAAACATAGTTTGACTTGACACCATCAGCTATGGTTTGTGCAAATGGGTTCTTAATTATGGTCATAATGAAGGGGTTAATAAGGAACAAGTGAGGTAGCGCCCGTAGCTTAGTCAGCAGGGCGCCGGCCACATACACCTAGGGTGGTGGGTTTGGACCTGGCCCGGACCTGCTAAGCACCGATGTCAACTGCAGCCAAAAAATAGCCGGCCATTGTGGCAGGCACCTGTAGTCCCAGCTTCTTGGGAGGCTGAGGCAAGAGAATCGCTTGAGCCTAAGCGTTTGAGGTTGCTGTGAGCTGCGATGCCACGGCACTCTACCCAGGGCGACAGCTTGAGACTTTGTCTCAAAAAAAAAAATGAACAAGTGAGAAAAATGACTTCATTTATTTTGTTATTGCTGACAAGTAACAGGTCTGTAGCTGTTTAGTGTTGGGCAAATATTCCCTGTGGTGCCTTGGCACTGCATTTGGAGATGTGATTGAGTGAGGACCAATTGCCTAGCACACCAGAGGCACAGTCTGACGGTGCTCCGACACAGTGGATCCCAAACTGGCCACCCCATTTGGCCAGCTACTTGCATTGGTAGGAACCATCTTCTTTTTAAATAAAATAGAAGTTGGTTGAGAGGCTCATGCCTTATGATCCTAGCACCTTGAGAGGCTGAGATGGGAGGATTGCTTGAGCCCAGGAGTTGGAGACCAGCCTGAGTAACACAGGAATATCCTGTCTCTACAAAAAATAAAAAAATCAGCCAAGTGCAGTGGCTCATGCCTGTAGTTCCCACTATTCAGAAGGCTGAGGTGGGAGATTGGCTTGAGCTTAGGAGTTGGAGGTTGTAATGAACTATGATGAAGCTACTGGACTCTAGCCCAGGTATTAGAGTGCGATCTTGTCTCTCTTTTTTTTTTTTGAGACAGAGTCTCACTGTGTCGCCCCGTGTAGAGTGCTGTGGCATCACAGCTCACAGCAACCTCAAACGTTAGGCTCAAGCGATTCTCTTGCCTCAACCTCCCAAGTAGCTGGGACTACAGGTGCCCACCACAACACCCGCCTATTTTGTTGCTGTTATTGTTGTTTTAGTTGTCCTGGTTGTATAGTAGGCCTGGGCTGGGTTCTAACCTGCCAGCCCTGGTGTATGTGGTCGGCGCCCTAACCACTGAGCTACAGGTGCCTAGCCAAGATCCTATCTTAAAGAAAGAAAAATGTTACTATCTAAATGTAAGGTCTACAACATAATATTACAGGATACATATGGACAGTAAAGTTGTTGCTATAGTGAAGCAGCTTAAGGAATCCATCTCACACAGTCACCCACGTTTACTAACTGTAGGTCTATAGTGATATGTTAGATCCTGAACTTGTTCCTCCTACCTGTCTGCTTCTCTGTAACCTCTGATCTTTATCTGCTCATTCCCTCCCAACAACAGTCCTTGGTAACTACTGTTGTATTGTCTATCTAGGAATATTTGATTGATTTTTTTTTTTTTTTTTTAAGATTTCACATATGAATGAGGTCATGCCATATTTTTCTTTCTGCGTATGGCATAATGTCCTCCAATTTCATCCATGTTGTGGAAAATTAAAGGATCCTCTCCTTTTTAAAAGACTGAATAATGTTGCATTGTATACATACACCAGAATTTCTTTCTTTCTTTTTTTTTTTTTTTTTTGGGAGACAAAGTCTCATAATGTCGCCCGTACTAGAGTACTGTGGTGTCATAGCTCACAGCAACCTTAACTTCTTGGCTTAAGTGATTCTCTTGCCTCAGCCTCCCAAGTGGCTGGGACTACAGGTGCTCGCCACAACACTGGCTATTTTTTTTGTTGCCATTGTCATTATTGTCCAGCTGGCCCAGCCGGGTTTGAACCCCCCAGCCTGGGTGTATGTGGCTGGCGCCGTAACGACTGTGCTGTGAGCGCCGAGCCAAGAGACCAGTTTTATTCTTTTTCATGTGGAAATCCAATTTATCAGTTTATTGAAGGGACTTTCCTTTCCCCATTGTGCCTTTGTCAAAAATTAGTTAACCAAATAGAACGATCATCATTTACACTTGGGTTGGGGAAGAAAAAAGATAAATAAATGCGTAGGAAAAGCTTTAAGAAGAATTTAGTAGCTATTGATGTTATCAGTGGATACGAGGTTGGGCTGAAGAATTAGGGTATTGCGATCCTCCGTCACCTACCTGCCTAGTTTCATCATGTTAAGAACAAGTGTTAATAAAGGGAACAAGAGGCTGTTCGTTGGCTAACATGGAAAATGGGGGGAAATATCCATGGCGCACGTGTTCCAGGCCTCTCTTCCTCAGTTCTTTGGCCCCACAAATGGCATTCTCCTTCCCTGGAGTGCACAGCTGCTGACAGCCTGAGTTTGACCTCTTGGATGTGACCTGACTCTGTTGTGTCTTTGACAACAGGGAGAGTTGAATTCATCTGGTTGGGTCTCAAAGCATCAGCCACGTGGGAAGTGATGGGCCAGCCACGCCTGTGTCCTAGCTGGTTCGGCTTCCCCACGCCCAGGTGTTTCTGTTGCTCTCATTCACCAGAAAGATACCAGTCCTGGCCCGCCCTTCAAAGCACCGTTGTCAGAAGAAAAGGATTCACTTTCTTTGGCTTTTTTCTTTTTGTGTCTTCTCAGAGAAAGGCCTTATTGGGGCTGCTTTACCTTACTTAGGAGGTAAAGTTTAGCTAACTTAAGGCAGCAAACTGTATTTTTATTTATTTGTTTATTTATTTTTTGTAGTTTTTGGCTGGGGCTCAGTTTGAACCTTCCACCTCCTGTACATGGGGCCAGCGCCCTACTCCTTTGAGCCACAGGCACTGCCTGGAAGCAAACTGTATTTTTATGACCAGCATGAAGTTGCCTCAGGCATATAATTTGTATCAAGGAAGATGTTTATTCATTTTTTTGTGTTTGATACTTGTTCTTCTTTTCTTCATTTTTCTGGTGAAATGATCACAGGCAGATGTAGCCTATATAGGAAATTCTTTTGATATACTAAGTTTTAGAAGGCAAATATACTGCAGTGAACTCACACTAAGTTGGATGTTGAAGCTTTAGGACATTGTTATTTTTTCAGGGATAACACTGGGGGACTGCCAATTTTTTAATGAAAAAAATGATAGCACTTGAAGGGTAGGACTTAAATAATCACAAAAAGAAGATGTGACATACTTGATCTTGAGCGGTACAGGGATTTTATTGAAAGCATGTTGAATTGTTTACTGAATCCAGGAAACATTTATGGATTATCAACCCTGTGTTAGGCCAGTCTGGGAGGTGCTTAGGGGATAAAAGTGAGTGAGCCCTGGGCCTGGCTCCCTGGGTGTTATCCTATAGAAATCTGTGCCTGTAATACTGAGGAAGGATCGGTAAATTTTGTCTGGGATTTTAGAGCAAGGAGAAAGGAGATGTTATACTGTTTTAGGGCTGCAGTTTTCCATCCCAAGGATCTGAGTTATGCCAAGAACATTTAGCTAATGACTTGGTCACGAGAGATAGACAGACATATATGTACTTGTTGTGAGGATATTAGTGTGTTAAGATTCTTTTATTGCTTGATTTTTTATTTTATTTTATTTTATTGCAGTTTCTGGCCAGGGCTGGGTTTGAACCCGCTACCTCCAGCATACGGGGCTGGTGCCCTACTCCTTTGAGCCACAGGCACTGCCCTATTGCTTGATTTTTAATGTGAGGCTCTTTTGTTATCCGGTAGCAGTGGTCAGTGAGCTCTTTTGGAAAAGGCTATAGGGCTAGGAAAATTTTATTTACTCATTGACAGGGTCAAACCCCGCCCAAATAGGGTGGACCCACCTAAAAGAATCAACCCCCTACCCTCTCCCACCAGATGTCTCACCTAAGAAGGGTGAATGGGTCAACCCCCTACCCTACCTTACCCGATGTCCCACCTGGGAAAGGTAAACGGGCCAGCACCCACTGTTACAACTGATGTCCAATTCAGGAAAGGGAGTGTCCGACACCCACCTTCCTGGCCTTTAAAATCCCCATTCGCTGTTACTCACGTGTGGATTTCTCCCCGGTTGGAGATCTCACCCACCTGCGCCCGGGTGGAATTAAAGCCATTTTAATTGCACAAACTGGGCGTCTGTTTTCCTTTCCTCTTGCACCTGGGAATAATCTTTCATCTTTGGCTCCATAACCTTTCACTCATTAACTTTTTAACCGAGGTAAAGCATGCAAATCTTAGGTGTGCAGATTTGTGAGTCCTGCATAGTCATTGCCGAGGTCAAGATGGAGAATATTTCCTTCCTCCTGCAGCCTCCCTCCTGCCCCCTTCCAGGCAGTATCCCCTCCCTTCTTACCTTTACCACTGTAGACGAGTTGTCCCTCCTTGGACTTCACGTAAATGGAATAACCCCGTGTTGTGGGCAGCAGCAATAGTTCATTTTTTCCCACGGTGGGCACTATTCCATTGTATGAATATACTTCAGCTTATTCACATTACTGTTGACACACATTTGGTTTCCCAATTCTTGGCTATGGGGAGCAATGGTGCTGTGAACAGTCTTGCATAGGCTGCTGGCAGACATTTACCTTGCATTTCTCTTAGGTATATTTGTAAGGACAGGACTGCTGAGTTGTCCAGCATGCGCAGGCTGGCTGTGTTTGGTAAAATCTTCTAAAGTGGTGGCAGTTACAGTTTACCCTCCCAGTGTGTACGCTGTCACCGCCTTTAACCCTGCTAGGACTGCCTGCGTTACAGGGCAGACATCACTGCCCACCCCCTAAGACAGGCCCTGTCTTAGACTGTTCAGGCTGCTGTAACAAAAACACCATAGACTGGGTGACTTAAGCAATGAACATTTATTTCTCACAATTCTGGAGGCTGGGAGATCTGAGATCAAGGTGTCGGCAAATTAAGGTCCTGCTTTCTGGTTCATAGATGGCCATCTTCTCACTGTGTCCTCACGTGGGGGCAGGAGGGCGAGAGAGGTCTTTTAGGGTTCCTTTTATAGAGGCACTAATCCCATTCAGGAGGACTCCACTCTCATGAGCTAATCACCCACCGAAGGCTGTACTTCCTAATACCATTACATTTAGGGTGAAGGTTTCAACATATGAATATTGGGGAACACAGATATTCAGTCTGTCATAGGCACCAAAGCTGGAAACCTTCCTGCCTCTTCAAGATTCTTTTTTAAATTCATCTAGATAGTTCCTCGATCTTCTGAAACTGCTCTGGAATCCGTTTTTTCTTTTCAGTCTCCAGTTGTCTTCATTTTTTTTTTTCCACCATGATGATAGTGAAACCTGCTAATTGGCTGTTCTGTCTCTAGATTTTTTTTTTTTTACAAGCCAACCTCCAAATGTTCCCCTAGAATAGAAAAAGACACATAACTAAAAGCACCCATCACAATTATAGGCATTTCAATGTGAATCGAATGGAAATCTGATTTAAAACTGGCTACAGTATAAAGTCTAAATTCCTTTGCATAAATATATATTGGAGAAAGTTGAGGAGTAATGATTTTTCTTTCTATTGGGAATATTATTTGAGAAAAATGTGTGTATGTATTCATACATATATACTCACATAAATACTTTTGTCCTTTCCCTCTGCAGTAATTTTGGATTAGAAGAGCTAAGATATAAACAGATAATTTCATGTCACAGAAATGAGTGAGAATACTTTCTATTTAAGGATCTGTCAGTTTAGATTTTAAAAATCTTGACTGTTAACAGATAACCTTGGTTGATACTTCACAGTTCCTGGATGTACGCATGTGTACATAAAAATGCCTTGGTTTGCTGTTTAATTCTTAGAACAACCATGTGAAATAAGTAGCATGGCTGTATCTTTTTTTGAAAGAGAGAAACACGTCCTGAGGGGAAAAAAATTCTTGTAGAAGCTCATCTCAGAGCTGATTTCATTTCTGTGCTGTTGTTCTTTGGATGTTGCTACTTGAAATGATCTTGAATGAAAAGACAGAATTTACAAAAAGAAAAAAAAAAAGACAGAATACAAAATGGTATTGTCACACTGGTGATTCCTGTGCATGGGCAGAGGCCAGGAATTTAGTGGTAAAATTAGGTTCTTGAGGGGTAAGGGTTGACTTTATACTTTGGAACTTCCTGGGTCCTGCTCAAGGCAAACCAGTGGCAGAGCACTGAAGGTCTTCGTTGTGAAGTGTACGTGCACACACCACCCCACAAAGTCAGGTACATACCAGACAGGTGAATAACATGCTAATTACCATCCCACGTGACAGTCATAGCATTGCAGCTTCAGGCACTATGTAGGACCTAGTTTTTTAAGCTGGCAAAATAGTAATGACTATTTTTAGTTCAATTTCTGCTCTTTAAAAAAAATGTGCATACTACTCACTACTCCTGGATGGTTTTATGTATTTTAATTAATGTTATCTTATTGCATTTGTGCCCTGAGGCTGCCTGCCTTCGTGAAAGATGTAATTTCAGAAGGCTGATGAAATTAGATAGGTCTGACTAGGAAGACTGCTATTCATATTTACAGTTCTAAAATACCCCAGGTACATCTAAGTAAGACATGCTTGGGCTGTAAATATACTGACCGTGTTCTAAGACATTTGTCTTTGAGAGTTGTAGATGGTCACAGGCCATTATGGCAACAGTAGCTCCAGTTTGGGGGTAATTTTATTGTTTTTGGTGTGAAACGTGACTTTCCGTTTTTTACCTAGACTGTCATCATGCAGTGATATGCAAAGAAATGAAAGTGATTCTATAAATTCCAATACACACAAACCCCCTCGGCTTTGTTACTCTGTAGTCAGACTTCACACGGATTGAATTGAATCAGGTACGTGACCAGGTAGAGGCAGAAATCAGGTTTATCTGGATCTAAATGAGTAGCCATCTACAGGGCATGGAAAATCTATCTGAAATTACTTGCCAGAGCCGAGTGCAATTAAAGTGTTGCAATAAAGTGAAAGACAATTCTCTGAGAAAGAAGAATAGTATTTTGAGTGAGGCTTGATATAAGACACAGTCAATAAAGAAGAAAAGCTTTAATAAACTATTTATAATGATAAAATGCAGAGCAGAGTTTCTCTTTAATGGGAGAAACATGTAAGGTATTGCAAAGTGATTGAACCATAATTATAATGGTGACATTTTCCCTATTTCAGAGGTTAGGGTTCTGAAACCCTCTTGGTGGTAGAACTTGAGGTTGTGACACTTCAAACCCAAGGATGTCAAGATACTGAGTGAACCTTAGAACTTTATTTTGAGACAGGGTCTCAAGCTGTTGCCCTGGGTCGGATGCTGTGGTGTCATAGCTCACAGCAACCTCAAACTCTTGGGCTTAAGTGATTCTCTTGCCTCAGCCTCCCAAGTAGCTGGGACTACCGGTGCCCACAATGCCTGGCTATTTTCTGTTGCAGTTGTCATTGTTGTTTGGCAGGCCCGGGCTGGGTTCAAACTTGCCAGCCTCGTGCACGTGGCTGGCGCTGTAAGCACTGTGCTATGACACCGAGACCAAACCGTAGAACTTTCACGTGTTTTTTAAGAGTCTCTACAGTCAACACCAAACTGCACTTTTGAAACTTCACACCTAGTCGCATTGTAATAGTGAATTATTTTTTTCTTGTGGCAGATAATGACCGTGTTAAGATGCCTTTGCTTTATCCAGGAGGTATTCATCCATCCAAATGAATCATTGATACCTGCGTTTTCATTTAATCAGTTTCTGTTTTGTCCAGGCACTATTTTAGGCTTTGGGAGTACAGTGAAGCGAAGTTCATGCTCTCAGTAAGGTTGGGTTCGAGCTGAGGGAGGGAGGTGAGTGTCTCGAGTTGGGCTCTCCAAGACGCCAACATGGAGGTGGAGTTTCAGAAATGGGCTGTTTGTTTATGATCAATACTTGGAACCAGAAGGAGGTGGAGGCAGGCCGTTGTAAGGAATTTGCCTTTTATTCTACAAGAAGAGGTATGTTTGTTTGCTAGGGCTGCTATAACAGACACACAAATTGGGTGGCAAAAACAACAGGAATTTGTTGTTTTACAGTCGAGGAGGCTGCAAGTCTGACCTCAGGTTATTGGTAGAGTTGGTGCCTCCTGGGGATTGTGAGAGAGGGAGGCTCTGTTCCATCCGTCGTCTTCTTTTTTTTTTTTTTTTTTGAGACAGAGCCTCACTTTATCATCCTCAGTAGAGTGCTGTGGTATCACAGCTCACAGCAACCTCCAACTCCTGGGCTTAGGTGATTCTCTTGCCTCGGCCTCCCAAGTAGATGGGACTACAGGCGCCCACCACAATGCCCAGCTATTTTTTGTTGCAGTTTGGCTGGGGCCAGGTTCAAACCCGCCACCCTCGGTATATGGGCCCAGTGCCCTGCTCACTGAACCACAGGCACCACCCTTTGTTCCGTCCTTCTGTCCTAGGTGGCCTTGTTGGCTGGCAGTGTGTGGCACTCCCTGGCTTACAAGTCTCTGTTGTCATTGTCACGAGGTGTCCTCCCCAGGTGTGTGTCCATACTTGCCCTTTTATGTGGTATAAATCTATCAGTCGTACTGGGTTGAGGCCCACTTCAATGACTCCATCTTTGACCCACAACAACAGTATTTTCAAATAAAGTCACATTCCACAGTACAGGGGTCAAGACTTCAGTGTAGGAATTTTTGAGGGTCACAGTGCAACCCATAATAGGTGAGAAGCTATTTTGCTACTTTGTCGCCCTTGGTAGAGTGTCATAGTATCACAGCTCACAGCAACCTCCAGCCCTTGGGCTTAGGCGATTCTTTTGCCTCGGCCTCTTGAGGAGCTGGGACTACAGGCGCCTGCCACAACGCCTGGCTATTATTTTTGTTGCAGTTTGCCTGGGGCTGGGTTCGAACCACCCTCAGTATATGGAGCTGGCGCCCTACTCATTGAGCCAAGGTGCCGCCCGCCAATAGTGGATTTTGAGCAGAGGGATAATCTGATCTGACTTAGTTTTTAAAGAGGATCACTGTTCTGTGGCGAAGAGAAGGAAGGGAAGAAGTGGAGCCACTGTGAAAGCCAGGAAGGACATGATTGATGGCCACTGGGCCCGGCTGCTCGAGGTGAAGCAGTGAGTGGATAGTGCTGGGCAGAGCTGGAAGGATTTCCTCACAAGTTAGATACGGTCTGAGAGGGAGGGAACAAGCGGAGGCAAGGATGGCTCCCGGGCACCTGGAACAGTGGAATCGCCATTTTATGACATGAGCGAGATCTTGGGAGAAGTCAGTTTGGGGGTGACGTTAGGAATTTGCTTTAAGACTTAAGTTTATGCCAGGCATGGTGACTCATGCTGTAATCCAAACACTCTGGGAGGCCGGGGTGGGTAGATTGCTGGAGCTCAGGAGCTGGAGACCAGCCTGAGCAAGAGCAAGACCCGGTCTCCACTAAAAATAGAGAAACTAGGTAGGCGTGGTGACACACGCCTGCAGTCTCAGCTACTCAGGAAGCTGAGGCAAGAGGATCACCTTAACCCAGGAGTGTGAGGTTGCTGTGAGCCATGACCCCGTGGCACTCCACCCAGGGTGACAGAGTGAGACTGTCTTGGGGGGGGGAGGGGACTTAACGGTTATGATGCAAACATTCATGTGGAGAAACTGAGTAGGCAGTTGGACCTGTGAGAGATTCTGGACTAGAGTGCAGAGAAGTTTCAGCTGGAGATATAATCGGAAATCGTGAGTATGTATGAAGCTATGAGAGTGACCGAGATCACCAGGAGTGTGGACAGATACAGGGTCCCCTGTGGGATTCCTGAGTCTAACGGTGTGGATGAGAGGGGACCAGCAAAGAAGGAGAGGTCAGTGAGGAGAGAAGAGTCCACAGAGGGGGATGTAGAAGGCTCGTGCTGGGTTCAAGATGTAGGAATCAGCCCGTGGGATGAGGGTCCAGATTGACCCTTGGCTTTGGCCAAACAGAAGCCTCTGGTGACCTTGATGAGCAGTTTTCCTGGAATGAGGTAGGGATGAAAGCTTGAATGAGTGAACTCGATGGAAGGAGGAAGATAGAGGCTACAAATATAGACAGTGCTTGTGTCTTTGACCAGCTCTTTGACTTTGCTTGCTGGGCGTGTGGTCCCACATTGATCCCAGAGACACAGAGTCGCTCAAGTGCTGGAGATGGAAAAACTTCCAGGAAACCTTTATACAACCTTAGGATGGAGGTCAGCTGCTTCTCAGGCCCCCCTTTTCTGTTACAAGGTTATTTAACTTTAACTTTGCCCAGTACTTCATGCCAAAGTACGTTATTCTAGTACCTCTCAAACACATTTTCGCTTCTTTATTCCTTACAGAATAGTGTAGTAACATTGAGCTATTGAGGGGTGAGTCAGGCAATGTGAGGGTTACATAGGGATTTATCATGAAGTCACAAGGGAAGAAGTATTTGACTAAGAGGATATTTATCTGGGATTCACTTGCATGAATAAAGAAAATGAAGAAATTGCACATAATTAGCTCTCAGGATAACGTATGTCCAAAACCAATTTTAAGTGCATTTCAATTTCCTCCTTCACGTATTTTAAAATCAAGCGTTATAAGCAAAGTGCAATTAACAGACTTGAGTTTCATCTCCTCTTATTATCCCAGGTAAGGGGGGAGAAGACCCAAAAAGGCACCTGAAGGAGTAGAGTGAAACCAAAGGGCCCTGAGCTGCAGCTTTCCACTTCACCCTGCTGTGGTGTCAGTGAAACCATTGAGAAAAAGCTGTCTGGGCCCACTGAAACTGAATGTGAGTGAAGGTGCAAACTTACACAGTCAGGGAGATCTGTACAAATTCACAATCAAAGGAAATATTCAATGCTTAGTTTCATCAAAGCCATATTAGGTCTGAAACATTTTTTTTGGTGCAATTGGTGGAATTAAATGTGATCACTCATGTCGTTCATCTTTTGAAGAGGGCACCTGGGAGTATTCTGTTAACCTACAGAATTCATCCAGCTAGATGTGATTATTTTTCTGTGAGATGAAAGGGACTTTTTCTTATACGGGTTTATCCCCCTCCGCCGAGTTCACAGAGGGAAATAAAAAAAGGAAGTGGAATTAAATAGCACAACAGGAAGAGCTTTAGATTTAATACCTGGGAAATTGTTCCTAATGAGGCCTGCTTGCGGGTGTTTGGAGGTATTTGAAGCCATGAGATTGGGGTTGCCAAGGGAGAGCATAGATAGGAGGGCAGGATTTATAAATCTCTCCCTTGTAGCTGATGAAGTTAGAGTGATCAGGAGAGCCTGGAGGTGGGTGTCTGTCTGGTCTCAGAAGATACAAGAAAACATGTGGGCAGGTTTCCTCTCAGAGACCCCAAAGCAAACACGGGGAACCTCACTGTTATGCAGGTTTACCGAGGCGT
This sequence comes from Loris lydekkerianus, assembly GCA_963574355.1. Classification (NCBI taxonomy): domain Eukaryota; kingdom Metazoa; phylum Chordata; class Mammalia; order Primates; family Lorisidae; genus Loris; species Loris lydekkerianus. The sequence goes on from CAUYPK010009375.1 coordinate 23,154, forward strand.
ATGTAAGGCAGGAACATGGTGCGTAAAAGCAATTGTGTCCCTGAGAGAGACAGTGAGATTGGAGACGGTCAGGTTGCCATACACTGATGGAAGTTCTTCAGCATCCAGACCTTTGACCCTAGAGACAGGTTTCTGTCCATCCTGAGAGGTGTTTGTCCTTGCGACTTCCCGTTTTATCTTTTCTAGGTTTGGTCTCTTAAATTCGGCATTTAAATTTAGGTCTGAAAGAAGGTGGAGGCTTAGTTGAGTATCGTTTCTATTAAATCCTGTAATGAGTTAACAAGTTATCAAACATTACCATGTCTGTGTTCCCCGAGGCTTTAAAATACTGTCATTTCCAAGATAAGGAAGATCTTTTTTGTTTCTGAATTCATATATGATCTAGCATGTTTAACCCTTTGTAGTTCTTTTTTCATGCCTGGTATGGGGAATTTTAAATAAAGCCAGCTGTGTTAAATATTCATAGAATCGATTTTCACTTGTTCAAATTCTTCAGTGATTTATCTTCAGGGAGTGTTAGTACAGCCGTAATTCTGCATTACATTTCTTGCACCAACATTTAATTGATACTATATTTCACAAGGATTATTGCAGGTTTATTGCTGTTTTATTTAGAGTTGTGGTTCTGGGCTAGTAATTTAGAGGCATGAGATCTCCAAATCTGTTGTTTCCATTTTAATTTTGTGTGCTTTTGAGCTGATGTGGTTGAGAAGGGCTGTTAACTATTTAACAGACCTGATGGGTAAAAACCATTCTGATGGAGTAGACCTGGGAATACTCTGCCTGTGGATGTTGTTGGGTGAGTCTATTTTTTTTTTTTTTTTTAAGACAAAGACTTTTTAAAGACTTTGTCACCCTTGGTAGAGTGCCGTGGCATCACAGCTCTTGGGCTTAGGTGATTCTCTTGCCTCAGCCTCCTGAGTAGCTGCGACTACAGGTGCCTGCCACAATGTCTGGCTATTTTTTTATTGCAGGTTGGCCGGGGCCGGGTTTAAACCCACCACCCTTGGTATATGGGGCCATCGCCCTACTCACTGAGCCACAGGTGCTACCCAGTGAGTCTACTTTTTGAATGATGGTGGATGAATCTAGATATGTATTTTAAACTGATACATAAATTGATATGATGTATATTCTTTTGGTGGTTATTGGTGTTTGCTTTACCTCGGAGGAGGTTATCTCAGTCTGTATGAATGGCAGCAGGTGTATTGCTTTTTAGGGCAGGTTAATTTACATTGCTAGAACTCTTTTTGAGAAACTTCAGGAGTTTTTCAGATCATTGGGACACCACTAAACAGTTCTCACTGGAACCTCACACATGTGTCACTTAGCAGGTGTTCACTATTATATTGAAAGAACAGATGTCCTTATAACAGAAAATGTTTTGTTGAGTGAATAAATGGATTTCTTTTCTTTTTTTTTTTTTTGAGGCATGGTCTCACTATGTCGCCCTGGGTAGAGTGCTGTGGTGTCACAGCTCACAGCAACCTCAAACTCCTGGGCTTAAGTGGTTCTCTTGCCTCAGCCTACTAAGTAGCATGGACTACAGGTGTCTGCCTCAATTCCCAGCTATTTTTTTGTTATAGTTGCCATTGTTGTTTCGCAGGCCCAGGCTGTGTTCAAAGCCGCCAGCCCTGGTGTAAGTGGCTGGTGCTCTAGCCACTGAGCTATAAGTGCCGAGCCAATAAATGGATGTTTATGTAATAAAAGTGGCGTATATAGACACAGTGGTGGGCTGTGAGCAAAGGAGAGTTTGCCCATCAATCGCAGTCCTTAATAAATATTTGTTTTATGAATGAAAAGTGAGAAGAGAGGTAGGAGGCATTTCTAAGTGGGCGGAAGGGGAGTGTAAAAACTGTACAGGCTGGAAAGTACAAGGCCAGGCCAAGGCCTGAGTATTTGTGTTGGATTTAACTTGGGAAGCACTATGTTCTGGAAGGAACCCCAGATTTGGGGTTAACATGCTTGGTTCTTTGCCACTTACTAAGAACATGGCCTTGGGTGACTCAGTGAACTTTTGGACCTTCATTTTCTCATCTGCCCTGCCTTCCCCAAAGAGTTATGAGGCTCCGAGGAGAAAACGTATGAGAGTGTTTTGCAGACTGTGAAGGGTCATGCATATTAGGAGGTGGCGCGAGCTTTGATGGAAAATGAGGTTCATTCATCCAGTAGATATTTACTGAGCAGTTGCAGTAGGCCATGATTGATGGTAGACAGTGGCCACATAGTAGTGGATAAAACATGGACTTTACCTCCTGTCTTTCATTCTGGTGGGTAAGAAAGACGTTAATCAAATAATCAGTCAAATATGGAATTGCAGGCTGTTATAAAGTCTGTGAAGTTTGGAGTACAAGAGTACAGACTCCCTCAGTCTGGGTGGGAGTAGAGCTTGGCTCTGAGGTTTGAGCTTTATCCTGTGCACTGTGTGCAGGTCGTAAGCAAGAGTCACTTAGACCCAGCGTTGCTTTAGGAAGTTTAATCTGTTGCGTATATGTAGGAGATAGATTGACCAAGGATTGGCATCCAGGAGAATAAACTACTGTCATATAATATAATTTTCTCTTACTGGGAATTACTTTAAAATTTTTAAATTTTTGTTGTGTAACATTGATGCTTTAAAGTGAGATTTTCTTGATATTTCTATGGTTTGTATTAGGTGTATCAGTGAATATCTATTTTTAGTTAAACATGAAGTTGTTTGGTATAAAATACTAGCAAACACTCAGGTAGGGTCTTGGTGTCAGAGACCCTGAACTTTTAGTGTTTTATGTATTCACGTTGAGCATCTCTTATCCAGAAATATGAAATCTGAAATATTCCAAAATTTGAGTGCTGACCTCATGCTCAAAGGAAATGCTTCATTGGCGCATTTCAGATTTCAGATTCAACTGGTAAGTATAATGAGAATATTCCAAGATCCAGAAAGATTCTAAGTCTGAAACACTCCTGGTCCCAAGCATTTGGGATAAGAAATACTTGGATCTGGGACTCCAGTTAACTCCCAGCAACTACTGTAGAGACCATAAGTATCTTGCCATCATTTTACAGGTGAGGAAATTTAGCAGGCCGTCCGAGGTACGGGTGGTAAGTGGGGCTTGGGAGGAGGCCTTGTGGTCCAGGTCTGTGTTCATCACTGCCTCATCCCCTTTTCTCAAAACAAAGAATTTAATACTCTATAAGGTAACCTTTATATAATCACTTGATCTCTTTATTTTAATATATTTCCTTCCTTCTATTTGCTTTTGCTAATTACAAAATTAGGGGAAGCACCTATTTTAAAGCAAGTTTTGTTTTGTTTTGTTTTGTGACAGTTTTACTCTGTCACCCTTGGTAGAGTGCTATAGCATCACAGCTCACAGCAATCTCCAACTTTTGGGCTTAAGCGATTCTCTTGCCTCAGCCTCCCAGGTAGCTGGGACTATAGGTGCCTGCCACAACGCCTGGCTATTTTTTTGTTGTAGTTGCCATTGTTGTTTGGCAGGCCCGGACCGGTTCAAACCCGCCAGCCTCAGTGTATGTGGCTGGCATTGTATCCACTGTGCTATGGGCACCGAGCCTAAAGCAAGCTATTTTTTATGCAGCAGTTTGCATTTTGCAGTGAGGAATTATGACCACCAGTGAGCTTGGTGGTCCTTGGTGCTGCGTTTGGGGCTGTATCACTCCCCATTTTTGTCCTTGGTTTTGTAACCAGAATGGCTTTCGTCTGAGTCAGTGTCCAGATCTGTTCACTGTGGCAGATGTTGTTGGCCTCTTGTCTTTAACTGCTCAGAAAAGCATCCCTTCACTATCAAATGTGCATTTAGTTCTAGGGCAGGAGAATCTGAGAGTAGATAGCATCTGTGGCATGTGTGTGAACTGACTCCATGAGTTCATGGATGGAAACCCCCAAAATGAAGACGAGAGGCTTCCCTGGGGCCTTGGTGTTAATTACGGACAGAGCCAGAATCAGAGAGCAGAGCCCAGAATTCAGTCCAGTGGTTCCCCATGGCCTGTTTGAACCTTACACATTCCTGTGTTTCCAAGCCTTTTTTTTTTTTCCTCATATTATTGCCATTTTATTGCATTTGTACAATATAGTATCATTAACAATGAAATTTTGTATTACATAGCTAAGTCCCAGCACAGTGGAATGGAAATAGGATATGTTCTGGCTATTAGCTGTAAATTACTTTGTGTTCAGATGATCTCAATTTAGATATTAATAAAATCTTTAATGTTTTTGTCTTTTAATTTTAGTCTTGTCAATACGAATGAGCCATCCTGTGTTATTTTCCCTCATTGTGTTATTATCCTTTTCATTTGTTTTGCTTATTTTTCTTAACACTAAATTAAATCAAAACGTTTCTGGTTTGTTTGTTTTTTTTTTTTTTGCATCCTAAACTATGGCTGATGTGGATGAGCTACAAAAAGTGTGAAGGAGAATTAGACTAACCCCCTGGCTTAGTTATTAATAGTTTGGCTTGTGGCTAGAATCGCTGGCATTTTTTTGTAGTGATAGCAGGAGAGATGTTTTGCAGCGTCTCAGAAGGGGCTTTTTATGCATTACGTGTTCATTTTGCTTTTGCTTTTTTGGCCTGTGGGCTCTGCTTTGCAGGAGAAGCAGGGCTGAGGGGAGGAAAGGGGAAAGATGCTTTCAGTCTGGAGCACCCAGTTTGTTCCCTGGGGGCTCTGCTTTAATTTAGTTAATCCTGTTAACAGCTAGAAAAAAAATACAGTCTCTGTGGGAATCCAGTGTGAATATGTTACTAAGAAAGAGACAGTAAGCTTGCAGTTTTACAAATTGTTTCATTTTCTTTAGTTGGTTAGAATCTCTTTTTTGGACTCCTTATGCTTTCTGTGATGTGAGTCTTTTCCACACATTTTATTTTGTCTGTGTTTTATCACCAAGTGGTTATATTTCAGTAATAGAACCAGGGGGCCAGAATATCTTGAATATTCTGCATAGAATTTTGTGTTTACCGGATAAGCTCTCTTATCTGGGAATATCACGATAAGCTGCCGGTCAGTTATTTAAGTTGGAGAAATGTGAAAAATGGTACATTCATATCGTAAACATTTTAAAGTCAAATACATGTTTGCTAATTTCTCGTGGAGGGCCAAGTCGCAATGAGTGGTTTCTGGGTTGTATTTTGCGCTCTTGATGCCTGGTCTGTATGGTATTTAGTTTGAGTTGTTTTAAAGCGCAAGAACTTTAAAATATGTGTGAACTATCCTAAGTGCAGAATCCTTCCAGATTTTTCTGGTGTGCTTCCCAGTCCTTTGCTATTTCTTCCTTACACCTATATTGTGGCTGTTATTTTAGTGTTTCACTTTTATTGAATTATTTCAAATTATTCAGATATTCAACTTCATTCTTATGGAAGCATTGATTTCTCTGTGTTTATGTAAAATTTATTCTTTGTTCATATATAATTAAATATTAAAAGATCAACTAGCGTAAGTAGGTTAGGTTTAAACACATCTGACCCTAAGGAAGGATACAGTTTGGTGGGTGGGGACAGAGGGTTGCTTCCCACACCCGTAATCCCAGCTCTTTGGGAGTCTGAGGCAGGATAATTGCTAGAGCCTAGGAGTTCAAGGCTGCAGTGAGCTCTGATCCTGCCACTGGCACTCCAAACCGGACTAGAGTCAGTCTTTTTTATTTCTAATCTGTCATGGACTTGCACTTTTGTAAACAAAAAAGAGAGGGAGAGCGAGAAGAAATAAAAAAGATATACAAAATTCAAACTTTAACTTTTAAATTTAATTTTTAAAACAACAGAGATAAAATTACATTTTAGTAACTATAATTGGAACAAACATAAGGAAAAAATACAAAATCTGTACATGTTTTTTGAGAGCTTGTATGTATTAGCAATTCACATAAAGGATCACTATTTTTCTTGCTAATTCTTTTTTTTTGAGACAGAGCCTCAAGGGATAGCTCTGGGTAGAGTGCCGTGGCATCACAGCTCACAGCAATTTCAAACTCCTGGGCTTAAGCAATTCTCTGCCTCAACCTCCTGAGTAGCTGGGACTACAGGCGCCTGCCACAACGCCTGGCTATTTTTTGGTTGTAGTTGTCATTTTTTGGCAGGCCCGGGTCGGATTCATACCCGCCAGCTCTGGTGTATGTAGCTGGCGCCTTAGCCGTTTGAGCTACAGGCACCATCATATTCTTGCTAATAATTCTTTTATTCTACTTATAACTAAACAAAAAGGTATAGCTGAAATGATTCTTCACATTAAAGGCCTCTGTGTATACTTTGACCAAACTCCATGTTTACCAATATTTAAAGCTTTTGATGTCACAAGTGAGTTTACTTCTTCCTTGTTAACCTGTGCATTCTTACTAGACTGGGTTGGTGACAAGCTTATCTCAGGGCTAAGGTGTACTGTATAATGTGTATCTGAACTGTCCGTGGTCTTGTTTTAATAGCACTCATGGTAGAGGAACCTCTCTTACAGAGGGGTGTTATGAGAATGAATCAAAAAAGACATTTTCAAGTAATTGCAGAAAGCTCAGGATATTTGTTTTTAATTGTTCTACAGAATGAAGCAAGTGATACTATAGTGTCAAAATTCGGCTTACATCCTTCCTTAGAAGCCAATTCCAACAATTTATTTTACAAGTTTATGGTTAAATTTAAACGCTCTTTCAACGTAAGAAATGGATTCCTGATCTTCTTCGTCTTTTTTAGAGACAGGGTCTTGCTCTGTAGCCCAGGTCAGAGTGCAGTGGCACGATCAGAGCTCATTGCAGCTCACTGGGCTCCAGTAATCCTCCTGCCTCAGACTCCCAAAGTGCTGGGTCTGCAGGCGTGAACCACCATGCCTGGCTGGATTCCTAATTCTGATTCTTTTGTATTATACTTGATAAGCTAACCATGAATTATTACTCGTGCTCATGTAGTTCTTTGGAGCTTGACTAGTGGGCAGCTGGTGCCACACGCACCTCCCAAGGTCAGTAATGTGGAAGTGGCCAGTGAACCTGTTACTTACACACTTGGGTGGTACTGCCGTGACTCATGGCTCCATGTGTTTCTGAAGGTCTGCCCTCCATCTCTGCACCTTCCTCATGGGCAACCAGCACAAGCATTTGGCACATCTGCCCCTGTGTGACCCACATCTGAGTAGTCCTTGTGCTCAAGCAGAATCTCCCACTACTTGTAAGCTGCTAGTGGGGTCCAGCATCAGCCAGTCTGTGTGTTCTACAGAGGGAGGAGGACGTGCTGGTTCATTCGGCAGAGTGGTTAAGCAGACGTCAGTTAACAAATCAGTTAACTCACCCCTCTAGAATTTTCATAGTTTTCTTGTGGTTTTCTGCCTTAAAACACTGCATCAGATGTGTATAACTGTGCATGGTTGTATGCAGTGTGTTTATCCCATGATTGTGAGGGTAAGAATTGTGTTTTAGTCCATCTCTGAATCCCCCGTGGGCTTTGTGTGTGGCTGCCAAGTATTGCACATAATACACAGTCACGCCTCACTTAGCAATGGGGACGTGTTCTGAGAAGCTCATTGTTAGGTGATTTAGTTGTGTGGACATTATAAACTGCACTTCAGCAAACGTGGATGGTCTAGCTCACTACACACTGGGCTGTAGCGGGTAGCCTGTTGCTGCTACGCCATGCCCTATACAACATGCTACTGTACTGAATACCGTAGGCAACTGGACCACCATGCTAAGTGTTTGTGTATCTAAATGCAGAGAAGGTGCAGTAAAAATACAGTAGTATTTTTCTATATTTCATAAGATGCATTATTTACTGTCTAAACAAGACACTTAAATTTTATCATTGGTTCTAGAACTTTTATACTTTACTACTAATAGACGCAAAGAAGTACAAATTTTTTTATCTTTTAGGGATAATTTTCTATTTTTTGAGTTTAAATATATATTTAACACACTTTTGTTATTGTTGGGGATTCATTGCTGGTACAAAGAGCCAGGTTATAGTGATAGTGATTGCATTTGTTAGGTAAAGTCCCTCTTATGATTGTGTTCCGCCCCAAAAAGTTGTGTCACACACCGTGACCGCCCTCCTACCCCCATGGTATTATTATCTTATGAGACTGGCATGGGTTACCTAGCCTGTCATTGAGTGAAACATTATTAACATGGTGCATGGCTTTTATTTGTAATGTAGCCCTTTCAGGACTTGAGAACACTGTAGAACCAGGTTCCCTGAAGTACAGTTTTCTACTAAGGACCAATGAACTCTTGAATTCTGATGCTGCTTCCCTGGTCAGTAGGAATCTGTCTAGTTATTACATAAGTAATCTCTATATTTGGTTCTTTCTTCTTTTGCCTGAGTGTATCACCTGGGCCCAGGATGATTAGCTGCTGTTGCAATAAAACACACCCTGACCAAATGATCAGCTTGGGTGTTTCAATATCCCAGTTTTATATAGTTCACTTAGGATTTTAGATGATAATCCTTCTAGGAACAGGGACTGTTTAGGATAGCAGTGATTTATCTTGCTTTTTTTAGTTCATAATTGAGATGCAAGCAAGTTTTTCATGGTTTTTTTTTTTTTTTTTTTTTTGAGATAGTCTCATTATGCCACCCTTGGTAGAGTGTTGAGGCATGACAGCTCACAGTAACCTCTAATTCTTGGGCTTAAGCTATTCTCTTGCCTCAGTCGCCCCAGTAGCTGGGTCTACAGGCGCCTGCCACAACGCCCAGCTATTTTTTGATTGCAGTTGTCATCATTGTTTAGCAGGTCCGGGTCAGGCTCGAACCTACCACCTTCAGTGTATGTGGCCAGCGCCCTACTCACTCAGCTATAGGTGCTGAGCCTCATGTTTTGTTTTTAAGCAAATGAAATTTTAGGGATAGTTAATATTCATTTTCATGAAAATTATTAGTAGAGTCTTCCGTGTTTGGAAAAGGGATGGAATGTCCTTGTCGGGGCAATAATTAGGATTTTGAAAGAAAAGGCCACATTGAGGCTATAGAGAAAATTGAAAACGTACTGATGATGAGTATAGATTTATTTCAGAGTAGCAAAAATGTAGTGTGTTAATTTTGGAAGCATTTCCTTTCTTGATATTCTACCTTGCAATTTGAAGTTTTTCAGTATTCCAAAATGAGCTGATTTGACAGTCAAGAAGTATCCTTGAAGAAAATGACAACTTGGCATCTTTCGCCAGGCTGACTCCCCCCTCCCCCAACCAGGTGAAAGAAAAAGCAATGTTCAATGTCAAGCATATTCAGAGGGAAGCCATGTCAACGTCATTCTGTTTGTACGGGTTGAATGCTGTGTCCATGATTTCAAGCATATGGCCTTCGTGCAGTGGGTTTCATTTCCAGCTGGGCATGTGGGCAGGGTCATCCACTTTCATTGTACAAATGCAAACTACTGTACTAGACATTAGGATGGGATAGTTGCAAACCTCACTTAGTCCTGCTCCCTGGATGTTCCTAATCTAAGGGGAGAGACCAAGACCCTTACGAATACATAATTCGAAATGGTGATAATTTCTTTTCTTTCTTTCTTTCTTTTTTCTTTTTTTGGAGACAAGAGTCTCACTACATAGCCCTGGGTAGAGTGCTGTGAAGTTACAGCTCGCAGCAACCTGAAACTCTTAGGCTTACACGATCCTCTTGCCTCAGCCTCCTGAGTAGCTGGGACTACAGGTGCCCACCACAATGCCTGGCTATTTTTTTTTTTTTTTTTTTTTGGTTATAGTTGTCATTGTTGTTGGCAGGCCTGGGCTGTGTTTGAACCCTCCAGCTCTGGTGTATGTGGCTGGCACTCTAGCTGCTGAGCTATGGGCACTGAGCCAGTGGTGATAATTTCTATGAAAAGGAATTATAGGTGCTATGAGAACATAAAAACACAGGGTGTTTACCTGGTCCCCAGAGTTGCTGAGGGACGCCTTTGTAGGTTAACTGATATTTAAGCTGAAACCTGGGTAAATATTGGTACATGGTTGTTAGGTAGGCTGCAGTGTATGTGTAGCGGGTGGCAGGTGGGGATGTGAAGACATGGTAGATGGAGCAAGGGCACGTTTTGCACTGAGCCTTTGAGGTGATGATGGAGGCTGCCTCCCAGCTGGGAGTGTACACAGGGCACAGGGAAGATGATGAGAGGGGTGTTGGAACAGCAGGCAGGGGCCAGGGCACCAGACCGTGTCCAGGAATTTGGGCTCTATTTTAAATTCAGTAGGAAGCCACTAAAGAGTTTTTTTTTTTTTTTTTGTAGAGACAGAGTTTTACTTTATTGCCCTCGGTAGAGTGCTGTGGCCTCTCACAGTTCACAGCAACCTCCAATTCCTGGGCTTAGGCGATTCTTTTGCCTCAGCCTCCTTTGTAGCTGGGACTATAGGCGCCGCCCAGCTATTTTTTTGTTGCAGTTTGGCCAGGCTGGGTTCAAACCTGCCACCCTCGGTATATGGGGCCGGCGCCCTACCCACTGAGCCACAGGTGCCGGCCTTGAAGTGACTTTTGAAAGGGGGTATTTACCCCCATGATCAACTCACCTTATCTGTTATACATGGAATCTGAATTTTGAGTAATCTCATTCTGTTTTAGGATCTTAGGTTAATAGAGATGAAATTAGTCAAGATTTTTCTTTTCTTTTCTTTTTTTTATTTTTTTTGAGACAGAGTCTCACTATGCGGCCCTCAGTAGAGTGTTGTGGCATCACAGCTCACAGCAACCTCAAACTTTTGGGCTTAAGTGATTCTCTTGCCTCAGCCTCCCAAGTGGCTGGGACAACTGGCTCCTGCCACAATGCCCAGATATTTTTTGTTGCAGTTGTCATTGTTTAGCTGGCCCAGGGTGGGTTTGAACCCTCCAGCCTCGGTGTATATAGCTAGCGCTGTAACCACTGTGCTACGGGCACCGAGCCAAGATTTTTCTTAACAAAGTTCATTCTTCGTTTCCTAACTCTTCCCATTTCTAGTTCTTGGCTTTATTTTTTTTTAAACCTCTTGTAATATTTTATTTTATTTATTTTTTTTTTTTTAGTAGTTTTTGGCTCTTCACTCTGGTAAAATAGTATAAAAATAAATCAGCTAAATTTTAGCATAAATAGTGAAAGCCAGTGGTTGAAATGATTACACTTGGAGAATGTTGGATGAAGTCAGTGTAGGAAAGAGATTTTACCATATTGCAGGCTGCTGCTTTGAAATCACTCATGTTTCTTTCCCACCTCCAAATTGTCATTTTTCCAATTTTCCTTTTTGGAAGCTTTAGTATGCAAAGCTTTGACAACAATTTCGGAAAATGAAATCACTACCCACTGTGTGTGACATTTACTTGAAGAGAATTCATCTGCCTCGGAATTGGCAGTTGCTGAGACGGGTGAAACTATGAAATGTGTTTGATCGGTTCATTGTTTAAAGCAAGGAAGTCCTTCAAGGTGGCCATTTAATTGCAGGGCTGTGAAAAGTCGTTATCTGATTATGTGACTGTGAATGGATTTTTTTCTCTCCAGTTTGATCTTAGCAGTTTTAGGTGGCGATTGGAATTCTCTGCACTTGGCTGGTGCTGTATCTAACCTCCATCTTTCTCTTCTTCCTCATCTTACTTTGGGTTGCTACTTCCTTTTTATTTTTCTATACCAAGTGGAATAGTTTCGATTGTAAATGGCAGAAAATTCAACTTAATCAGGGTGAAGCAACAAAGGGGTATCAGCTGGCTGCCTGGCTATGGGAAGAGCCCCCGCCTCTTGTATGGTTATATTACACTTTACATTTAGGCTGTGTTATAAGAAAAAGTAAACATTTGGTTTTTGTCCCAGGTTCCTGGCACAGAGCTTCTAAAACCCTTGGCAGTCCCGAGTGATGAGAGTCTTTCGTATGCTAATGAATGACTCCTAAGGGTAGGGGGACTAGATAGCTTCAGGTTGCCCACTGTTTACCCCACCAAATTATGATTAGAGGAGTGGAACTTTCACCCCTTTGCCGACCTCCAGTGATGAGAGGGATTCATGATTTAGTCAACCATGCCCACATTATGGAACCTCCATGAAAACTCCCTACACAGTAGGGTTTGGAGAGCTTCCGGCCTGGTTTACACAAAAGGAACTGGGGAGGTGGCATGCTGGAAGAGGGTGGAAACTTCATGTGTGTCCCCGCCGCCTCCTCTGTGCCTGTCTTCCATTTGGCTGTTCTTGAGTTGTATTCTATTTATTTATTTATTTATTTATTTATTTTCTTGAAACAGAGCCTCAAGCTGTTGCCCTGGGTAGAATGCTGTGGTGTCATAGCTCACAGCAACCTCCAACTCCTGGGCTTCAGTGATTCTCTTGCCTCAGCCTCCCAAGTAGCTGGGACTACAGGCGCCCACCACAACACCCGGCTAGTTTTGGGGTTGTAGTTGTTATTGTTGTTTGGCAGGCTCGGGATGGATTTGAACCCCTAGCTCTGGATTCGAACCTGCTAGCTCTGGATTCGAGGTGTACGTGGCTGGTGCTTTAGCTGCTCGAGCTACAGGCGGCGAGCCTCTTGAGTTGTATTCTTTATGGCACACCTTTATGTATGTGCAAATAAACATGAGTCAAGTGTTTTCCTGAGTTATTGAATGGGGGATGCTCATGTGGGAACACCCAACAATTAGGAATGTTCCTAGGTCAGCGGTTCTCAACCTGTGGGTCGTGACCCCTTTGGACTGTATTGAAGGTCTGCGGCATTAGGAAGGTTCAGCACCACTATTCTAGGTGATCTCTTCAAACATGGCCATGTTTTCAAGGGCTACATTGAATCCAGGTATTGAAATACATATTAAGCTTAACAGAGTCCACCTTCTTCAAGTAATTCTGGATTTCACATTCACTTTTCATTTTTATTTTTCAAAGGACTTAAAGATGGTACAGGGTGGCCAAAAAAGTTCGTGGGCAATTTTAAATAGTTGCATACGAACTTTTTGGCCACCCTGTGTTTGCAGAAAGTTTTGCCATCAGTGTAATTAATCATTTTCCTAGACCATTGACTCTCTAACGCTTCCCCTGTAAAAATATCGATTAATTTATATTTTATTTGGCCATCCGAGTTGTCTGTGAGACACACGTGTAGGAGACAGTTTGAGATTTGGAACCTGAAGAACCCCAGGGATGCCATTTTAGGCTGTGTAATATTGGGCAGGCCAGGTAAGTGTTTGTAGTCAAGTCAGACAGAAGTGGAGGTAACCTGGGGACCAGATACGTACATCTGGTGTCTGAATGAGGGCAGCTGTGTGAGACCCGGCCTTTCCACCTGTGGCTGCTGACTCTCTTTCTGGGTACTTGGTGTCAGAGTAAGGTTGGATCATAGAGCACTCTGCCTGTGTTGGAGGATTGGAGATTCAGAAATAATCCTTTTAGTATCCCCAAGAGATGAGTTCTCTTATGACCCTACTGTGCAGTAAGGAAACAGTATCTATTAAACACTTAATTGCATTCATGCAGTCTGGCACAAAGAGATTCTTAATGGGACAAAAGGGAAATGATGTGTCTTAGAATCTTGTTCTACAAGCCGGGACTCTATAGTCCTAAACTACTAATCATAATTTGTGTATTTTGAAAATGCATTGTGATTTTAGAGATTGAGATTACAGTGTAAACACTGCTTACAGTTTATCCCAGTATACAGGTTGAGTGTCTGTAATCTGAAAATCTGAAATCTGAAATATTTTGAAACTTCTTGAGTGCTCACATGACATCATAAGTAGAAAATTCCACGCCTGACTTCACTCATGTGACAGGTTGCAGTCCAAACTTTGTTTCATGCACAAAATTATTAAAAATATTATATAAAAGTATCTTCAAGCTATGTGAATAAGGTGTAGATGAAACATAAATGAATTTCTTTCTTTCTTTTTTTTTTGTTGCCCTAAGTAGAGTGCTGTAGCATCACAGCTCACAGCAACCTCCAGCTCTTGGGCTTAGGTGATTCTCTTGCCTCAGCCTCCCAAGTAGCTAGGACTACAGGCGCCTGCCACAATGCCTGGCTAGATTTTTGTTGCAGTTTGGCCGGGGCCAGGTTCGAACCTGCCACCCTCAGTATATGGGGCCGGCACCCTACTCACTGAGGCACAGGTGCCACCCAGCAACATAAATGAATTTCTTTCTTTCTTTTTTTTTTGAGACAGAGTCTCACTTTGTTGCCCTTAGTAGAATGCTGTGGCATCACAGCTCACAGCAACCTCAGACTCTTGGGCTCAAATTATCCTCTTGTTTCAGCCTCCCAAATAGCTGGGACTATAGGTGCTCACCACAACGCCCAGCTAGTTTTTAGAAACCAGGTCTTGTTCTGGCTCACACAGTCCACTTGCCTTGGCCTCCCAGAGTGCTAGGATTATAGATGTGAGCTACCATGCCTGGCCAAATTTCATATTTGGATTTGGGTCCTATCACCAGGATACCTCATTACATATATGCAAATATTCCAAAATCCAACTGACTTTGAAATCTGAAGCACTCTGGTCTCAAGCACTTCAGATAAGAGATACTCAACTTGTATACCTTATAGATAGGTATCCCTTGTACACTTTTCCTGAGAATTAATATTACTCTTCCCATGTTCCTTGTTTTTGAAACATTAGAGAATGTTTATATATATATATATAATTTTTTTTTTTTTTTTTTTTTTTTTTCTGAGACAGAGTCTCAACTATGTTGCCCTTGGTAGAGTGCCCTGGCATCACAGCTCACACCAACCTCAAACTCTTGGGCTAAAGCGATTCTCTTGCCTCAGGCTCCCAAGTAGCTGGGACAACAGGTGCCAGCCACAGTGCCTGGCTATTTTTTGTTGCAGTTGTCGTTGTTTAGCTGGCCTGGGTCGGGTTTGAACCCACCACCTTTGGTGTATGTGACTGGCGCCATAACCACTGTGCTACAGGCACCAAGCCAAGAATGTTTATATTTTATCTGTATTTAATGCAAAGCTATGAAATTGTGGTACTTGAGATTTTACAGTGTAAAGGTGGTCTCAGGTTTTTCAGGCTTGAATATCTTTTCTTTTTAAAGAAAAAAAAAATTGATGTAGAAAATACAGTTTTGTCTTAGATTCCCATGTCTATAGTATAGAGAGTCTCAGGAAAGTAAAATTTATGCCCATATTGAAGAGAGTGGATTGGTCCCATGTTCTCTAAAATCCATGGTCCAGGATACCCATCGCCAACCATCGGCAAGAATTTTGTACTGATATTTGCTCATAATATGAAAGGCGTGTATATTTTCTTGAGGTGCTATGGAAATAATTTCCCTTTTCCTCATGAAAATCATCTCCTTTTCTTCGGTATCTTTTACTCTTTCCACCTTCTGGCCCAGGCATTCGTTGGCAAACTGTCATTTCCTTCTGTCTTTGGTCTTCCTGGTTGACCTCGTTCAGGGACCCATCAGCTGGACTATTGAAATCCAGACTGGGTCTCCCAGCTGCGGTACCTTCTCAGAGCTGCTGCAAACGCTCTGTAACGCAGACCCACAGCTCTTCTCTTCAGTCCTGCTGGGTGATTCTTAAATCCCTCTGCACATATTCCGTCTGTCTGTCTGTGTCTGTCTGTCTGTCTGTCTGTCTTTCTTTCTCTTTTTTTTTTTTTTTGAATTTTGCTTTCAATTGTCTTAGTTTGAAGTCGTTATTTTATAATTTTATTTATTTATTTATTTGTTATTATTTTTTAATTGAGACAGAGTCTCACTCTGTGGCCCTTGGTAGAGTGCTGTGGCGTCACAGTTCATAGCAACCTCCAACTCTTGGGCTAAAGCTATTCTCTTGCCTCAGCCTCCCAAATAGCTGGGACTACAGGTGCAGCCTGCCACAACACCCGGCTTTTTTTTTTTTTGTAGACACTGGGGTCTCACCCTGGCTCAGGTTGGACTCGAACCTCTGAGCTCAGGGCAGTCCACCTGCTTCGGCCTCTGAGAGTGCTCAGATTACAGGTGTGAGCCACCACGCCTGGCCATATTCAGTCTTTCCTTGACATCTTCTTTTCCCATAAAATCTTTTACCGACCAGTGCTGCTGTCAGTGTTAAATATGCCAGAAACATGGCGTCCTGGTAAACATTACCTACGCTGTTCCCTTTAGAATTGTTGCACACTGTTGTATGTGGGCCCAAACCCGTGTTTTCCAAGTCTAGCTTAGGTGCTACCTCTTCCTAGAAATTCTTCTAGAGTCTTCTAAGTTCTCCTTTGTCCTCTTTGAATTAACATTATAGAGTTTAATGTTAATTATAATCCCTTATTGGGTTGTGTCTCCCCAGAGATAAGGATGAGATCTAGTCACCTGTTATTCCACGAACCTCACCTTTACTGATACTGAGTTGAAATTTGTTGAAAGGAATTCATTTTTTAATAACATAAATGTATTATACTTTTACAATATAAAACTTTTGATAATAAATGTGTATATATATGTGTATATGTATGGGTGTAGAAGGAGAGAGAGATAGAAAGAGGGAGAAAGAAGGCGTATGGCTGAACCCAAGAGAAAGCTCACAAAAATCCCAACTTTGTCCTACAGGACAATTGACCTGATTTTGTCAATGAATAAATTGATAGAAAAAAAAGAGGCCAAAGAGAGATGGATGAATAGGGTACCTAGAGATTAAAGGAGATTTAAGAGCTGTATTATCCATTTCCTATGTGTAGACTTCATATGGATTCTGATTAAACGATCCATGACACCCGGTGAAATACCTGTGGACGAAAGGATGTGGTGCCAGGGATTTACTTCAAGACAACATGGAGGGGAAGGGATTTACTTCAAGACAACATGGAGGGGAGGCAGGGGGAGTCATGGGTATGCAGAGAAAACAAGATTTGCTATGAGTTGATAATTATTGAAGCTAGATGATGGGTGGAGGGGGTTCATTCATTTTCTACTTTAATGTGTGTTTTAAAGTTTGTATAATAAAAGGTAAAAAATAAAATCAGGGATTGGACCTGGGTCATGTTTCTAAAGAATTGAAAGAACTTTAAACTGGAATCTGGGAGGTTCAGGCTCTAGCCCTGGCTCTCTCTAATGACCTGTGTGCCTCAGACCCCCTTATTCAACATTCTGGGGCCTCACTAAGGCTCCTGAGTAAATAAGGAGTTGCCTGGGTGGGTCCTCATTGTCAGCGGTTCCCTGGTGTGCTGCACTTTTGAGAGAGACTGTGGGCCTGGCCTGGGGAGAAAGAGTCTAGCACCAAGGAGCGGTGTGTCTGGAGGTCGTGGTTTTACTCCAGCTGTTTATTTGCCAGCTCATTGGTGACTTCCAATTTGTCACCTTGTCTTCCCCAGAGAAGCTTGCAGCACTCTGTAATTCAGATCGTCAGTTAGAATTTGAGTCTAAAGCAAAGGAACATAGCTTCACGATTAGCTGGGTAGTCTCTTGGCCACAGTTGATGCCACATGCGTAGTGATTAAGAGGTCAGAATTCAGATCCCAGCCTAACCACAAACTGTGTCCCTGGGACAATGACTTCTTACCTCCTTCCTTCGCGGAGCTGTATGAGGATTAAGTGAGACAGTACATGTGAAGTGCTTTAAACTGTGGCACATAGTAATAGCACAATAAAAGGTAGGAGCTATTTCCACCGGCTCTCTGGTATTGTGTGTGTTCAGGATTCCCAATTCTGGGGAAGACTGTTGAGGTGGCAGCACGTTTGTCATCCTTGGTTTCTTCCTTCCTTCTTCCCTTTCGGGGCTAAAGGCTGGTTGGAGGATTGGTGCAGTGTGACAGGGACACCAGGGCAACCCGGGAAAGGAGTGAGTCACGAGAACATCTCCTCTTAGAGGTCGTCCTCCCCCCAGCACCATCTCCAGGATGCTGCCAGGCGGAGTCACTGCAGGATTTGTCCGAGGTGTCCGACCCAGGGTATTTCTGGGGGAGTCACATCCTGAAGCCGGGCCTCCTAACTGCTGGGTATTTCTGCTGCGACATTTACTTCCCTGACGTCTCCTTTGGCGCCCTACTTGCTAATCACATTTTCTCTGTCTGATCTAATATTTAAAAAAGCACCCCCTCTGTTGGGAAGGAATGTCTGGTGATGCTCTAGCATTTGCAAGAAGGGGAAATGGGAGTGCGCCTAGGGTTCCTCCTGACTAATCACTTCATAAGCAGCTGGGCTTCTGTCATTTCCTCTCTGAGGCTCGGTGATCTCAGGCCCTTGTCCTCCCTGTTGGGGCCAGAGGCCAGGCTGGCAGCACCTGGCAAGCCCCCACTCGCTCCTTACACCCAGCTTGTCCCAGGCCCTGGCTCATCACATTACTGTCGTGTGAATCACCTCCCTGGCCTTGCTTGACATCCTTGAAAATTTCCCAGTAACACTGTTTCTCCAGGACCCACAAAGCAGCATCCTGTGACCCCCCCCCCCCTTTTTCTTGTTTTTTCTTTGCTCTTAGCCTATTGCTTCCCTTGTAAATGTTGTTTCTGGATTGCTTTCATTTTCTTTGGATGCTTCTGTTTATTTTCTGTTCATTAAGCTAAAAATAGTTTTACAAGCCTCTCTTATTTATTCCAGGGATGAAACTCCAATTTATAGATCATCCATGTCCTTTTGCTTTTTCTGCAGCTTTAAGGCACTTTATGGTTCACGGCAATTTTCCTACTAAGAAAAGTAACATCGCTATGAGACTTGGCAGATTACATAGTGATATTCTAGGCAAGATAACATACTAGTTTAAGAGTTGAAAAGGTGAGATGTAATCCTGGGTTTGAATTTCCATTCACTAACTGTGGGTCTTTGGCCAAGTTATTTTTATGTTTTTCCACTTCAGTTTTCTCACCCATAAAACAGGAATGATAGGGCACATCTCTGTGAGGCTGTCATCTTGGCACCGATTAGGCTGGGGAAATCTTCCCGGATAGGACTGTGGATGTTGTCATCTTATTTGTGCTTCATAGTAAAGCAGCTCTTTGGGGGTAGATTGGGCCCCTCTCTCCACTTTAACTGACTTAGTATTCATTCATTTGTTCCTTTCTCTTCCTTTTGCCTATTAGAGGGGAGGGGGTTGATTTAAGGCTAATATATTTCTGTTGTGCAGATGTAGCATTAAGGCCTGGTGAGTTTGAGACTTACCCTAAAAGGAGGAAGGAAGAGGAGGAGGCAGCAAGGATCCTGGTTCAGCACAGCCTGGGAAGACTTGAGGGTGGGGTGGGGTATGTGTGAAGTTCGCCCTCTAGTCCAGTTTCATTGTCCTCGACATGGAGCTGTCTCCAAGGTTCTTGAGCCCAGGTATAGACCAGAGGCAGTGTGGGGTCTCCAGGTATAGACCAGGGGCGGCGTGGGGTCTCCAGGTGCAGACCAGAGGCGGCGTGGGGTCCCCAGGTGCAGACCAGGGGCGGCGTGGGGTCTCCAGGTGCAGACCAGGGGCGGCGTGGGGTCTCCAGGTGCAGACCAGGGGCGGCGTGGGGTCTCCAGGTGCAGACCAGGGGTGGCGTGGGGTCTCCAGGTGCAGACCAGGGGCGGCGTGGATCTCCAGCTATAGACCAGAGGCAGTGGGGTCTCACTCTACTAGGAACCTCTCTTCTCAATATCCCTACCAGTGCCATGAATGACCTTGAGGATGCCTTGTATAAGGATGCCCCACCAGTGTTAGTTCCTTTTCTAGTTTAAAAGGTATTCTGGTTTGTGCCGTAGAAAACTCCTGTTAATTTCAGGCAGCTGCAGACAGATTGTAGAGGCATTTTTGTGGACATCAGTACCTTTAAACATCCCTGAACTCTCCCTATCCCCAGGAAGGCTTGTCTTATAGAGTTGGAACTTACTTTCAGCCAGGGTTTCTCACCTCTGGTGGGCATTGAAGTGACACTGCTTTGTCCAAATAACACATCTGAGCTCCAGACCTGCTGTCCAGACATGCACCTTTCTGTTCCTGATGCTACTCTGGCTTACAGCCACTGCTTTCAACAGATCAGGATGACTAATCTTAGTGTGTCTAAAATGTGATTCAACTGATAGAACTTCAGTTTCGGCACAGTCCCTTTGGGATATAGGAGTCCTTTTCTGAGGAGCGGGTACACTCTTGTCATCAGTGACAGTGGATGGCTTGTTTTCACAGTAATAATAATAGCCAGGTGGGGTACTTTCCCATACACTAACTCATTGAGGACTTTAGCAGCCCTCCAAGGTAGGCTTAGGTGATATGATTATCTCCCTCCTACATGATGGTCCAAGGTCACACAGCTGGGCTGCGGTGTGGCCGGGCTTCGCACTCACGCAGCCCGAGTGCATAGTCCGTGCCTTCGCCCCTGTTGATCTCTGCCTCTTTAATTACATGTAGGATTACCTTGAAAATGGGATTTGGAGTCTGTAGCTCTTATGTAAGGACTGTGCAAATTTGGTAAGAGCTGGTAGCTTTCTCCACTGACCCTGTGTTGTTTGGTATATCCCGGCCCAATCCAGATTTCAGGAAGGAGGATTCCTCCAACCCAGGCGCTGTGTGTCCTGACGGGTGGGTGGGAAGAATGAAGCAGATTTACACTCCCACCTCTCACATCTGTTCCTTCCTGTCTTTTCACCTGTGGGTAAAGTATTTGGGATTAGCCTCCTCTAGGGGTGAAAATTTGGGAGGTGATTTCTTTGATTTCTTCTCTTATAACTCAGTGGTGGACTAAGAGTCCTTTGCTCCCAAGGGCCTGTCTGTTTGAACAAGCCTAGTGGTAGATGGTCTTTGGAGGAGCACTTTCATGGGGGAGCTCTTTGCAGCCTGAACCGAATATAAAATGGTCTGGGGAAGATTTGCTTTAGACTGACATGCCCAAACCGGGAAATTGTGGTGCCTTCAGGGAAATGCAGCAAGTGTGCAAAACAATAAAAAGGACCACTTGTTAGGGCCACGCACTGTGCTGAGCGCTTCCTCACACCTTATCCCCAATCCCTACACCATCTGGAAGGTGGATATTACGGTCCCTGTGGTACAGAGGAGGAAACTGACTCAGAAAGTTAAATGAGGAGTCCCAAGGTCATGCAGATTCTCAGGGATGCACTCAGGATTTGAACCCATTTTTCTCAGGCTCTTTAAGTCCATGAACTTTCTGTAATAGTGTTCAGTCTTCTATAAAAGAAAATGGGCGTATACTCAGCTTCACAGGGGATAGTAATTTGAAAATAAATGTTTTTTTCCCCCCTAATGGACCATGAGCATTTTCTTTTGAATAAAATAAATAGTATGTAATACTGTGAATGGTGGAAATGAAAGAAGAGGAATGAATGGACGGGCGGACGGATGGATGGATGAAGGCGGACTTGTGATCGATAAATAGAAAACGTGGAGAGGCCTCTTCCCCCAGTGTACTTAGGGGCGCTCAACTTCTTCTGAAGAAGTCTACTGGGGATTTTCCCTCCCCCTTTTATGTTAAAAATAACATATTACAGTATCTGGACCATGAAGTAGCAATTGTATTTTTAGCTGCATTTATCTTCTAACTTTTTTACACCTCTTATTTCCCCCCCTCTTTTCTTTTTCCCTTACCTGTCTTTTCTAGAAGTTTTTGCTTGCAAATATTGATTAGTGGATAAAGTAATTTTGCAGACTTTAGATTTTTCTTTAAGTCTGAAAACAATTAATAAAGCCATATCCATCAATTTATGAACTACTTAAATACATGATGCGCTTTCCAACGAATGTTGTTGTTATAATACTTCTATTTCCAACCCAACCATTATAGATGCCCCGAGGAAACAAACACGGGGGGGGGGGGGTTGGAAATAAGATGTGATTGTATTAATGATGGTTTCTCTCCTGTAGTTTAATAGATTTCCTAGCTAGAGCTGGAGTTGCTTCTTAATTAAACAAATATTTCTTGAGGGCCTGGAATCTGCCAAACCCCAGACTAGTCTGTGACTTTAGTTCACCTCTTTGTTGGATGATAGATCCATTTCTGTGTTGAGTTGGTTTTAAAAATTCTTAACAGCACCTCTCAGCATAATTTATTAGGCTAGAGTTCGGGAGTGTTCTATTCAAGCCACTTTCCTACGTGTTTGAAGGCAGCACCGTGTCTGATGGTGCCGTCTGTCTGGCGAGTGTGTGTTCTGGATTTTCTCTCTACTTCTCTTTTTTCCTCCTTCCTTTCTTAAAGAAAGGGAAGAAATAGTAGAAACATTTGTGTTTTATCTTTAGAAACATCCAGTAGGTCAGTGTCTCTCATCAAGTGGCCTTGAGACCATCAGCATTTCAGTTGACTGTGTTTGTTAAAGATGCACGTCCTTGTCTCCCCCGTGAGAATCTGAATTTGAGAATAGCTGGATCAGAGTTACCTGTGGTTTATCTCTTTGAATCAGAAGGTAATCTCATTTTGACTGAGGTAATGTACTTAAAAAAGCAAAACAAAAAACAGCCCTCCCAAGTAAGAATCCTGAAATTAGGTTTCAAGAATTTCAGAAACTTTCATTAGATTTTTATTCAAACAAGAGTTTGCATTTCATACACTGTGGATAGCCTCAAATATTATTAGCAGAATATCAATTTACTTAAAAAAAAGTTGAATGATGGCCAAACTCATTCATTTTAAATTCATTCTAAATTGTTCATACTATTTAATGATTTAAAATGAGTGAAATGAATCAGAGAATTGGGTGACTAGATTGGGGAGAGCTGGTGGTCTCTCCCAGTCTGCTCAGTGACTCTAGGCCACTGGATGCCTCTCCGTTGTTTTCATCGTAATAATAATAGCCAGGTTGGGTACTTTCCCATATACTAACTCATTCAGTTCTCATAGAAGCCCTCCAAGGTAGGCTTAGGTGGTATGATTATGACCCTCCTACACGATGGTCCAAGGTCACACAGCTGGGCTGGGATGTGGCCAGGCTTCGCACTCACGCAGCCCGAGTGCAGAGTCCATGCCCGTCTGGATTGGGCCAGGATGTACACAAACAACACAGGGTTGGTGGAGAAAGAAGCTGCCAGTTCTTACCAGATTTCCATGGCCTTTACATAAGAGCTACAAACTCGAAATCCCATTTTCAAGGTAATACTGCCTATTTTAGGGAAAGATGATTGAGTGGACCTGGCCACATCCTCCCTTCTTAATCCAATTGAGTTGGACCCCGAGAGAAGAGAAATACAAGATGCTGACACACAGACAACTATGTTGGAGAGAAAAAGTTTTATCTTGGCAGCAGGACTTTAAAAAAGAAGTCTATGGAGCACTACAGCCCATAAAAAATAAAAATAAATAATGGGTAGCTTTCTTGTATTTATTCAGAAAAACAATGCTTTGCTTCCCTAAATTCCCAGTTTTTGAAATCTGACCAGGACTGAATTTCCTGAAGACAAGGTCTGTTCTACCCCTGGTTTGACACATCTATTTTGTACATTTGTGTTGTTTTGTAATATCTTAAGTAGAAGTGGGCGGTGGTAGTCATTTTACATATTAGAAACCTGTCTCTTTTGGAGGAAAGGCACGAAGCTTGCTGCCTCTAACAATGAATCCGTAATGCCATAATTGAAACAGCTGGAGGACTGGGAAGGAATTGGAGTTGGCAGATGATTTCTTATCTGTACTATCATGTTCTGTATTTCTTTATTGATTTATGGAGAGAATGATGAATGTATCAAAGGTGGCAAAGTATATATACACACCATTGTTTCTTAAATCTCAGAAATTATTCCTTTAAATAAGAAGGCCCATAAATTACTAACATCCCCGGTAATAAATATTTTTATTGTGAAGTAGCTTCAGTGTGCCTGAACATAAAACTAGGCATGAACTCCTTATTCTTCCAGCTCTTATTTAACCATAAAACAATGACAAATTTATAGAACAAATTCAAACAAAACTATAAAACCAATAAAATTCAAATTAAAATTAATTTATCCTGATGGGTAATTTTGACTAAAGTTAAACCTTGCCTTGAAAATGTGATGTTTCTGACAGCCAGTGGGCCAGTTCTTCTGAGATCTTTGTGAAACTCGGACCTTCTCTTGCATCCCTGTCTTGTGAGCTTCATTCATGAAAGTGCCCTCTTTCAGCAGGAATGCAGGATTTAGGTTTTAATTCTGCTACATTTATTTTTATTTGGCCTTAATGATTAAAGTTGTACTAGTAGGTGCCAAGCTCAGAGCCATGAATCCAGATCCACGTTTGGTTAAGCTAGTTGTTAGGACTTCATGCTGAAGGTTGTAAGGTAGTGGAGGAAAGAGAGGGGTCATTGGTGCCCCTAATTTGGGGTTGCAGATTTGGGTGAGAGTGAATGGTGCCATTTAGCAGCATATGGAACAAACGAGGAAAGGTAGGTTTTAGGGGAAGATGATTAGTTCGAGACTGATACTGCTTATGTTCCCAGGATGATGCTAGACTCCAAAGCTGTTCACTTCAGTTAGATCACCCATCAAAGGGTAAGGTACACCTGAAGCTAGGGGCTTTCTGTATAAGCAAATATAAAAGATAGGTTGCCTCAAGAGCAAATGCTACAGGTTGAACATCCCTAACCTGAAAATCCAAAGTTCAAAATGCTCTAAAATTCAAAACTTTTTGAGCTCTGACACATACTCAAAGGAAAAAGTGATCGTTGGAAGTTTTAGATTTCAGATTTTCAGGTTAGGAATGGTTGACCAGTGTGCATTCTGCAAATATTCCAAAATTTGAACGAAATTTGAAATCTAAAACATCTCTGGTCCCAAGCATTTGGATAAAGAATGCTCAATCTGTAATATCACCACTATGGTTGGACACTGAGCCTTGGTCGATGTTGAGGTGGAAGAGCCTGCGTTTCCCTGTAATAGGAGTGGATGTGGCTCTAGGTAGATAGTCCCTTTTGCTTCTGCTGGAAGGAAATGCAAACAAATCCATTGTGGAGGAAGGTATCCCCACTTTAGTTTTTAGAATTGTCCTACCATCAACCAAATAGGACTTCAGAATCAAAGATCTCTCTTTCTAGACCTACCAGAAAACAAGCCACCAGGAGTGAGAGTCAGCAGAAACAAGTAAAAAAAAATAGATTTACATACAACCCTTAGGACTTAAATAATAGGACTACCTGATACAAAATATAAAATAAACTATGTTTAAAATGTTTTATGAAATAAAATATGTAACCACGAGTAAGTGCAAATAGCATGACATTAAAATTGACCAGGTAGATTTGGAAAATAAAACCTAAGGAAAATGTTAGAACTGTCAAAATAAAATCTAAATAAATTAGATTAGAAGTAGCTAAAGAGGGAATTAATAAACTAGAAAAAAAGTTTGAAGAAATAACCAGAAGTAGCATAAAGGAGAAGAAAAACACGGAAAGGTAGTTGAAGGATATAAAGGCTGCAATGAGATCTGTTCAGAGCTCCAGAAAAATAATAAAACAAATGAAAGTACCACATATACTCGAGTATAAGCCGACCCCCTTAATTTCACCCTAAAAACTGGGAAAACTTAGTGACTCGAGTATAAGCCGAGGTGGAAAATGCAGCAGCCACTGGTAAATTTCAAAAATAAAAATATATACCCAAAACAATTACAATAATTGA
>CAUYPK010009377.1:0-23879 GCA_963574355.1 Loris lydekkerianus
TTTTCTTTAGCAATAAATATTGAAAAGCATTTAACCTACTGATTCCTCAATTATTGTAATTGTTTTGGGTATATATTTTTACTTTTGAAATTTACCAGTGGCTGCTGCATTTTCCACCTCGGCTTATACTCGAGTCACTAAGTTTTCCCAGTTTTTAGGGTAAAATTAAGGGAGTTGGCTTATACTCGGGTCCGCTTATACTCAAGTATATACAGTACTACTCCATATTTTTCCTTTTTGTTACAAAAGTCAAGAGAGCTCTTGGTTCATGTAAGGAACTAGCTGCAGGAGAATTAAGATGGTACACATTCTGTTGTTCAACATAAGTCCCACCACATCTTTCTTTGCTGTCTTAATTCATTTATTTAAACTTATTTCTGCTATAGAGGAAATAATCTTTATTAAGAGCATTAATCAAACATCACATTTTCATTTACTGTGCAAAATACAAATAAGACCATAGAAATCATCTCTAAATTAACAAGAATTTTAGGCAGTTTATTAATGAGCAGATGAAAGTAATTCTGGAGCTAAAAGACCTTCCAAGATCTTCTTCCACTTTCTGATAAAAGCACTCTTCCTTTTCCTTTTATACAATAGGTGAGTGCCAGGAAGTTGTAACATTTGTGAATTATATTTGATGCATGAAATCTCCCCTGGACTTTTGCAATAGACTTTCACTTGAGATTCCCAAGCTCTTCTCTTACATTTTTTTCTCTACATAGAAATATTATTCTCATATATTGTTTTATTAATATGGAAAACACAGCCCAAAGAGGTCAAATAACTTACCCAATCAAACAGCTGCCGGGTCTAGTAACAGAACACAGGTCTTCCTGATTCTTCCAGAACTTTTCATAGTCTGTCTTGTTTTCTCAAATGCTGCTTAATTCCTAAAAATGAAAACATGATTTATTTCTAAATTTCTTTACAAAGATTCATGATCCTTGTTTTTCTTCATACACAAATAAGATGGTTTGTCTTGAAAAAGATATTTCTATGTTGGACATAGGAGAGCTAAATTTAATGTAAATTGAAAAATATTTTGAAACAAAATAGTCTTCCATCAACATTTCTATGTCTTTGGATGTTATTTCAATAGGGTTACTTAGCAAATATGTATAATACTTGGATAAAGTTTTAAGGGTCTTGTGTAAATCTGCCCAAACCCATATTCTTAAAAATTATTATTCCTGTCATATTCTGGACTGCAACACATTTTACATTGGCCCTTACAACTATGTAATTCTAAATTTAAAGTGTCGTGTACTTGGCAAGGTGAAAACCTTATATTCGACTACTATCCATTAATAATAGCTATATTCTACCTTTCAGATTAGTACAAAATTAACTGCATGATATTTCACTGTAAATAAATTCTGAGTGGCATTTATGAAAACATAAGCGCTTGCTAAATATTTAGAATAAATGAATATTTTTTAGATTCTAATTTAGATATTGTGATAAAAACTTAATGTAATTTCCTGAAATTTTTACTGATAACTAGAGCAGTAAAATTCAAGGCATAATAACCCAGTAGACAGCATAGATAGTCAACCCCTAATTGACCATAACAATTGAGGACAGAGATATGTTAATCATTTATTTAATTAGCTCCCAATCGCATTTATATGACAGGCTTAAAGTCTAAATAGGTAATCTCTACTGGGAACAAAAGGTTGGTAAATAAAGGCTTCAAGGTGAAGAGATACTTGGTTTGAATCTTGAGAAATAATTATTTGGTGGGCATGTAAGGGAATGAGAAGAGGTATAAAAACATTGATATAAATATTTTGCTGATGAGGCAAAATCTATCTAATTTGATAAGAAGGCAATGTTGGTGATTACCTTATAACTGTCTCATCCTAGCATCTGGATCCATGTCCATTACATGGAGCCGGAAGAGACATAAATAACTCCAAATCTATAAAGGTCAAGTATACACAGCCCATCATCTCAAATGGTGCTAAGTGACACCAGACCACATGAGGTGGCAAATTCCTTTTACAACTCTTTCCAGATGAATGAATCACAAAATGAAATGACCCAAGCTACAGAAAATAAATAGAAATCCTTGTCAATTTTATCCTTTTACTTTGCACTGTTAGAAAAGCTCAAACAAGCAGTCTAGCTTTTGGCACCACACAGGCGTTACCACACACCCATCAGCTTTGTGCTGGTGTCCAAACACTTGGAATCTGGGCTTCTCCCTCATCTCCTCAGATGACCAAGAAATAGACATAAGAGGAAATAAGAGGAACAGATGTGGAAAGAAGCAAAACTCTGACCCTTAGTTTTGCAAGCTGAAGACACCAGGTAACCTCCATATCCTTGCTGTGTTTGCACGAGGAAGAAGTTAGTGGTGGGAGTGACTAGTACGGGGCTGCAGCTTATGCAAACAAATATGTTGACTGAGAAGCAAATACATGATGATGGGATCTGTAGTCAAGGATCAGTTCACTTCTCATGGGAATTAACTGGGTACAGCAAAAGACACTTTTCAGCAATGAGCTTATCACCTGCCAATAGGGTCTAGCTCTAACCAATCCTGAAGATCTTCACGTTTGCCTTAAAAACCTAAATTATGTGTCAGACACCACAAATGTCTAAGAAGATCATGATTCGGCTGCACACCAAAAAGTGCCCTGGGACCTCATTTTTTAACAGAACATCGCAAAGTAGGAAAGAGAATACACAACATAAGCCATAAAAAATGAAAATAAATAGAAGGGATAAGCATTTAGAAGTTCATTTTCTCAAGCTAAACAACTAGTGACTAAAACCAGAAATTCATCTGAAGGCTGTTTAAGAAGGCCACAAATTGTCCCCACTGCCACAGCATACCTGGCATGACTTGGCTGATAGAAACCCTGAAAACTGAACGTCAGTTGCTCAAAGCAAATGTTTGGAAGGGGCAAGTCCAGTGAATAACAAGCTAGACTCAACCTCTGGAGCAGACTGGCATTTTAAAGTGAAAATGAGATTGACACCGTGTCATATAAACAACAAAATTCAAGTCTTCTGACTTACCTCATGAACTTTTCACAAGCTACCTGTGTTTTCAGTACTAGAGACTTTACCGTCACCAAAGTGACTGTCTATTTTTTTGAGTTGTGTCAGATACAGGTACACAGAGTGAGTGATAGTATTCATGGTATCCATGAGGCAGATGGGTCAGAGGTAAAGAAACTCATCATTTTATTCTAAAGTTAGCTGCAATACCTTATGGATCTCAGCTAATTACATTTGCTTAAACCAAATAGATTAAGTTCTTGAGTTGTTTACCCCAGATAATTTTTTTAGGACTGTGAACTTCAGGTAACTAAAGATTTTTTTCCAAAATACTATACAGAAATCCATTTGAAATATGACCACTAAAAAGAGAAAGAGGAAGGGGGAAGATTGATTTTGAGGGGTAGAAAAGTGCTAATTTTAATTAACTAAGAATGGCTTTCATCTCTGTATAACGAATTAGCTGTCATTGTGTAATATATGATTAGCATTCATTTGGTCAGTGATTAAAGAGGATTTCCAATCCCCAGAGTCAAAACCCATAGGGGATGTTATATAATCTCATGTTTAAATTACTCAGTGCTCAAGAAAAAACAGAGGTTGTCCACAGGTGGCTACAAGATTAAGTTAGAATCAAGACTTTCAATACCCCAGCACTTGACTTCTAGGAGAATGGATTTCTATCCCTCAGTCAATCTTTTCTTCATTCTTTCAACAAAGTTTGAGTGAGTAGTGAACAAAATAGACAAAAATTCCTTTATATTCTGGTGCAAGAGATAATCAAGAAATTGTGCACAATCTATTGTGTGTAATGTATGGTGGATGTGAGCAAGTGCTAGGAAAAAAAAGCAGGGATTAGGCTGGGAAATTGCACATTTATTCAAGAGAGCAAGGAAAACTTGGTTGAGAAAGAGGCATTTGAATAAAGATCTGAAAGAGGTTACGTAAGTCGATATCCAAGAAAATAAAATTCCAGGAAAGGAAATGACGATGGCCAAAGGACCTAAGGATTGAGTGTGTGGCATGTTCAGTAACATGAAAGATGGCAGTGGGGCTGGCCTGGCACGAGAAGAGAACCTAACTATGGAAGCCATTCCATTAAGAGGACTTCTGATTTCCTGTGATCATGATGGGGAGTCACTGAAGGATTTTTATAAAATCATTTAAAAAAGAGAGAGAGAGAAAAAAAATCATAATGTGACTTATGCTCTTAGCAGACTATCTCAAAAAGCCCAAGCCATGGATGGTTACAATATTCAATGCAAAAAAAAAAAAAAAAAGTTCAATTTCATAAATCTTCAAAGTCAATGTAACGTACACTACAAATTCCTTACTTCATGGTGAGAGAATTGAAATCTAGTGATGGCAAGTGGCTCTCTCAAGATCATGCCAGTACTTGGAGATAAAGCCAAAATTTTTCAATCTAGAATAAATTAGAAGTGGAAGTGGTGAGTTTTGTTGTTTGAAACAGGAAAATGCACTGGTTTATTTTGGAAGGGCCAACATACAGAGGGCTAACTAACAAGATTTAAACATAATTTAAGTTTCTACAATATTTGTTAATTGTTTATAATCATAACCTAAATCTTCATTCATTATTATGTATCCCAATGAGAAAGCTGTCATTTGGCTTTTGCTACACGCTTTTGCTACACTTTTGGCAAAACTTAGAAGAATATGTTTACCATGGAGTAGAAGGGACTAATTTGACTACAGAGTAGATAAAGCAGACATAATTCCAGGTTTGGAAGAAAAACCTCTCCTATAAGGCACTACATATCTTTCAAAGATGACATCCTACACATAAAGAGAGCTGGTGTCCTTCTGTAGCCTGAGTTCTAGCCATATAGATCAAAACTACATTTGGACAATTTCACATGGGATGGAAAGCTGAGTATCTTTCATTATACCAAAATAACATATAGTTTTAAAACTTGAAGCACTTGAGAAACAAGCATAACTAAAAATAAACCCAAGAAAAGTTTTAAAGCCCAGACAAATTCTGAGTTAAACGAACACTGCCAAAACCTCAAGAATATGTCAGTCTTTTGAACATCGCCACCACAGCCACATCAAGGAATGCAGTAAATGGCTCAAATCCATCAGAATACAATATAGATAATTAAGCATCCACACATTTATGTTGCCTTCCAGTTTAAAAGAGGGAAAAAAGTGTCTACTAAGCCCAGTGATGTCTCTGGTATATGACACAGGTCTTGTCAATAAGACTAAGTTATCAAAACAAAGCCCATCAGAAGTAGGACTGCTGTAACTCACCTGGTGGAAAATGATCAAGGATGGCAGGCTGTGTTACAGACAGAAGATACTGGAGATAAGAGGGCCCTCAGTCTGCTGTTATAGAGACACGAGGCCAGAAGGACGGCAGGAAAAGACAGCTAAGTCATCACAAATGCTTTGGGCAAATTGGCCTCCATAGAGACTTCAAACGAAAACCTAATAAAACATGGTGATGAGCAACATTAATAGCGGAAGAAATTAAAACTGACGTGTGTACTTAAAACCCGGAATATTACAGTAGAACCACTAAAAAGAGAATTTGAATTGAGGAGAAGAGAATAAAAGTAAGAGCTATCATTCCTTGACTGCTTTCCCTGTCCTAAAAACTGTGTGCTCATTATCTCATTTAATCTTCCCAACAACCTGTTGAGTTATTAATTCATATATTTATTCACTAACAAACTTTTATCAAGTGCCCATTGTGGATGAAGCATTATTCTATGCAAACATCAACTCTATTTGTATATGTGAGGAAAGTGAATCTCAGATCGGCAAAATAATGTGTCCGAAGTCCATAGGCAGTGAATGGCAGAGTGGAGACATAAAGCCAGGTCTGATGGATTCCAATGTCACTGTAACCCCTATATTAAACTACTGCCAATTTTTGTTTTTTATTTGTTGAATTCAAACAATGACAAGTCACAAGAAATAAAATGTTTCATTGTGAGAAAACAGAGAGGAAAATAAAAAAAGACTAGAGGTCCTGGGTGGCGCCTGTGGCTCAAAGGAGTAGGGTGCTGGCCCCATATGCTGGAGGTGGTGGGTTCAAACGCAGCCCCAGCCAAAAACTGCAGAAAAAAAAGACTAGAGATCCATAAATCTACTGGCTGGTAGGAGTCTGACGTGTGTGAGGCACAGAGAGAGCTGTACAACATGAGCACCTCAGCAGAGCACTGGCGTGATGGAGGGTCCAGGGTTATGAAAACAGGTACAACTCCTGCTGATTTTCAGGTCTTCAGGTCAAGAAAGGATGTTGTAGAGGTGAGATAGTCCTCTCTATTGCACAGTTAAACACATTCACACACCCAGAAACAGACACACCCCATAACACAGGCTAAATAAGCCGGTATTATTTATTTTTTAAATGAGTTCTGTTCTGGCTTGAATTGTTTAACACACACACACACACAAAAAAAAAAATAAAATAAAAAATAAAATAAAATAAAATAAAACGTTGATGTCCAAACCCCTAGTACCTCAGGACGTGATCTTATTTAAAAATAAGGTCATTGCAGATGTAATTAGTTACAATAAGGTCCTAGTGATATAGGGTGGTCCCTTAATCCAATATAACTGCTTTTCTCTTGAGAATAGAAGAGTCAGGACACACAGTTAGAAAATGCCACGTGATGAGAGGCAGTGGCGGCAGGGTACATCTCAGAGGCGAGGAATGCCAAGGAGCGCTGGGCAGAAGAAGCTGTGACAAAGCCGTGGAACAGATTCTCCCAGAGCATCCAGTGGGAACTAACCCCGTCAACAGCTTCCCTAGGACTGCTAGCTTCCAGAATGAGAGAATAAATTTGTTATTTTCAACTGGGCTGTTTATGATACTTTGTTACTGCTGCCCTAGAAGACTCATATAAGAATTTATCAAAATCAAACCTTTAAATCTTATTTATGATTTCCTGGGAACTGTTCTAAATACCATACAAAAGCATATGCATTTAATCACCAGGACAGCTCATCATGCTAAGTACTATTATCTCCATATTGCTTAGGAGGAAATGGAGGCATAGTGAAGATCAATAACTTGCCAAAGGGAGGTGTAAGAATGGAACCGACACAATCTGGCTCCAGAGTCCATGTACCACTTCCTGAAAAATGTCCTATTGCCCTGCTTTTCCGGTGCTATCACAGGCACCTCAGTCACATTCCAAAGCTCTGGTAATCTCGTATAATATGATCGCCAAATGATGACAAGGAAACTAATGAGTATACTGGTACAGCATGTTGGCAAATATTTTTTATAGTATCACATTTAATCCTCAGAACTTTCACCATGGTTGGCACAATCTTTTGTTTTGTAGAGCTTGTTAATAAGATGGAACCCAGGGATTTGAATTAAGATTTTATGGTCTTGGTGAATGGGTGTTGAACCATGGGTAATGAATAAACTGAAAATACAAAGGGGTTTCCTGGAATATGTACATCAAATTTGCAGGATTAATAGAAGTTATATTACCCTTTTTAACTTGGTTAACTACTCACAATATTGCTATAAAATAAAAGAGAATAAAGAAAAATATGTGTTTAACTGCCCAAGACTGATGAGAGATTTCACAAGTCCTCTCTGGCTGAGGTGTATGTGCCGGAGGAGAATTGGACTGCATTCTTTTTGGTGGCTGCCAATTCTCTTTTGGAGTTATCCTTTGCTTCATTATTAAGAAAGACAGGATACTCCCTTTCCCAAGGGGCCAAAACAGACCCAGTCCACCAGAGGCCAGGACCCATGTGCCTTAACAAGGAAGCTGAACTAAGTTTGCTGCAGGGCAAAGCACTCCCCCAAGTCCCATAAACTTTCCAGGAATTCACCAGATTAGCCAAAAGAAACAATGCTGTGAAGTTGAAGAAAAGGAAAGGAGAAAAAGAAAAAAATCCACATGCAACTAAACTATCTCTGAGCATAATCCCCAGCTGCCTCAAATTGGCAGTTCTATGAAGCAAGAGTTAAGAGCAAAAAGCTATCAGAAACTTTCTTCCTGATGTGGGAACCTTGCATGTGAAAGTCCAAACCAAGTTATAGAACAATATGGAAAACATATGTTGGTATTGTTTATTGATTATAAAAATACCATCAGCCTCTTGTCCTCTTTGTCAACTGCCTGTGAAACAGCTGGGTTAGGCTTTTAATTTCTCTCCCCACACAACCCACAGGCAAGGAAAGAAATTTGAAGTCCGCATTCTTGGATAATAGTCATTGCAGTAGATGGAACAATCTCTCGTTTTCTAAGTATCACCAGAGAAAAAGTTAAAATTGCACACACATAGAGGTAATAGAATAGCCTGACATACAATGAGTTTGAATTCATAAAGGATACTCCTTTAAATAATGATTTATTGATATTAAAATTGGAGACATAGTTGAGCTACAGAACAAAATGGAAGAATGGTATGGCTTCATTGTTAGCTTTGAAAAATAGCTAACAATGAGGGTTCCTGGAATAACAAATAGACATACTCAAATCTACCTTTAAAATTGTTCTTCAATCTTAAGCATTCTTTTGAAATACTAACACAAGTGCATCAATATATAGCGCATAAACATTTACCTATTTACGATAATCGATCAGGCATATTTGGTAAGAAAAAAATAATTTAAATAGCAGAGGCTATTCTATCCTCCATTCTCTTCAATAATTCAGTGTTTGTATTCCCTGCACAAAGTGTGATACCGTTTTGCTTTTTGTAGTGCAAAAATCTTGCCATAACAGGCCACACCAGAGCTTAGACCAACCACATGGCTCAGACAACCACATGCCTGATAATCAAGGGAAGAAAATGCTATCTGTTCCAATGCTGAAGGAAGATCCTCTATGTTGAACTTAACAAAAAAAAAATTACACCCATGTGCATATATTAAAGTTTGTATACATAAAAACTATGTTGAACAAACAGAAAATTCCAAGAGAATTTCAAGTGTAATTTTGGCAATAAGTGATATTTAACCTCCACACTTCTCTTATTATCTACTCCAGCATAAAATGTAACTCTAGTATATATCTTTGTTTATATCTATTATTTTAAACTGTTTATTCCATTAGTCTCTTTTATGCATAAAATTGAGGGTTAATTGCAATGAACAGTTCATAATAGAAAATTCTAGAAGTCAATAAAACTTATGTTACTTTCTCCTCCCAAATCATATAAACTACCAGTGATGTTTTTAGGGGAAATTGTATATGTGAAGGTTATTTGGCAGAAAAAAACTTACAATGAATCATAATGCTTATGTACCAAAACATCTGACATTGTAAAAATATCAATAAATGTCATTATTCCAGAGGTGATGTCATGGAAAAATGAACAGAGACAAAAAGGAAATGGAGTGTGAATTTTTCCATCAGGAACAGAGCAGCATTGCCTATATCCAAATGTAAGAAAGTAAAAGCTACCTACAGAGTTTAGGGGAAGCAGAAGCAAAGTCTAAGGTAACATAATGGTGGATAGTAAAAGAAAAGTGAAAAGGTATCTGGAAAGGTCTTGAACAGAGTGGGTAAGAAAAAGAATAAAATAATTTCTAGGGCGGCACCTGTGTCTCAAAGGAGTAGGGCACTGGCCCCATATACCGAAGGTGGCAGGTTCAAAACTGGCCCCAGCCAAAAACTACAAAATAAATAAATAAATAAATAAATAATTCCTATACGTAATAAACACTTTGTGGTTTGGATTAATAAATAAATAACATTTGGTATTTCATTTATTTGTAGAAGTCATCCCCTTCATTTAGATGAACATCCAGTTAATCACTAAATAACATCAATTTATTTAGTTGATGTTCTATGTGCTTGGTACCAGGAATACAGAAAAGTGGGAAACATGAATACCACTCCTTCCAAAGGGGAGTTTATGATGTTCCAAATTGAACCAAAGGTAATCACCACCAAAAAATGAGAAAGAGTTTGCTGAAATAAAGACAGGGAAGCAGACCCATAAAGACAAAGCAGCTACCAAAATTTGTAAACACACTGCCGGGATTTGGCTTTGCTACATTCAAATTGACAGAATAGAAACATAGGCCAATAATGGAAAATCATCAGTTGGTTAAAGACAGAATTCCAAATAAATATTTCTGCAGGCACTGAGTTAGGCTAGCTTTGCTGTTCTTCACACTGATAAACTTTAAATAATTGAGCATTTATTTATAGAAGATGCAGACTATAGTGTGAGAAAAGAACAGAAAGGCAGCCCCCCTGTGGCTGTCCCAGCTTCTCCTTTAAGGTCTCTAAAGTTCTATCCTCAACCACACATTTTACAAGGAAAATAGCAGCTCTATATTTAGGTATTGTACTTATCTAACGACAGATTAGGGGCAATATATATCATGCCTTAACTGGCTTGTGAAAGTATTACTTTCAGACTTGTTTTTACTAAAAATGTTATAGAAATAGTATACAAATCATTCATTGTACATATTCCATAATATTTTAGTAACTCAATGATGCTGAGGCTTCTTTGCAGTTTAGTTCCCACATCTAGCCTACTTAATCCAGCAATATTCCTAAACCTATTTCATTCAAATGCAGAATAGCCTTAACAAATACTTAAGAGTATTTTCAATTTGGCATGAACAAATAATGCCTTCCTTTATACGAGATCTTCCCCAAATCCTAATTTTATGTTTTCAGGAATTTGAAGAAAAGGTAAAAATTTGCCTCTTTGCTGATTTCATCCAGTATGCAGTGGGTATGTATAAGTGAGCTACAAAGTTATGAATGGGAAAGTGACAATTGAACCTAAAGCACTGTAGGGGTGATGAAAAGATAACACTGAGAAAATAACCTTTGAAATAATGAAACTAAATTCAAGTATTCTCCACAGATCATCAGATCCAAATTTTTTCCAAAGCAAAGTTAATTATTCCCCCCACCATAGTTGCTTGATCTACCATGAAAGTTACCGAATAAAAGAGGCACTTAAAAAAAAAAAAAAAAAAGATGCACTTCAGCTTCCTTAGACAACACACTCCTATGTTTTGAACCTAAGTACATAAAAATTGCTCCCTTATTATTAACATGGGTCCCATTTTTGCACACTTAAACTTATGCATATAGAAATCATTTAGACTTATTTTATGCAGTCCTTCTCCAGACAAGGATAGCATATTGCCGTGATGATCTTAATGTAATGTAGGAACAGAAAACAGCTAATGAGGCCATGTGAACCCTCGTAACCTCTGTCAAAGCAGAGGCACAGATTTTCTGTTAAAATAAGGCAGCCCAACTATTTCTGTTAGCTCAGCCTGCCTTTTCATCTGCAGCTGTTACCATAGAGTTCCTAATCTCAGGTTTCTGGTCAGAGATTCCTCCTTCAAATGAAGTAGGCCCATGCAGTTATCTGTTCTTGTAACTTCTTAATATTGGCCACAAAATGATTCTGATAAAGATTCTCTGCCCTCCTAATGGATATGGGCACTGTCATTTGGGAAAACTAATTCAGGACATCTAAAGAAACTGAGCTGACCACCCCCCAAAAATGCTAGAGATTATGACTGTTTGCTTTCAAAATAAAAACACTCATTAAAAGAAACTGCACCATGCAGAAATTTTATAAAACATATGGGAAGCAGAGTATTAAGAAAAATATACGTAACATTTGTGAAAACAATTACTTAATTTGGCATTCAAAATTACACTTCTAGTGGAAAAAATAAAAAAAGTATAGAAAGTGCCAAAATAACATTTCTGACCCAACTTTTGTATATACCCTAAATTGGATCTAATGAAAAGCAGAAAAATATGTGGAAACCCTAAGATCAGTAACATAATGAAAGGAAATGCAGTGCCCTAAATGCATAGCACGTTAAAGCTGGAAAGAACTTCAGAAATAATCTATAAACACACTGCCTCATTTTACCAGAAAAAAAAAAAAACTGAGGCCCAGAACAGTTAGGGGTCTCACCAAGGTAATACAACCAGCTAATGACAAAATCAAAACAAGGTTCTCACACCTCTCAGAGCAGTACTTTCATTCCAGATTTCACTTATAGTCAAGACTAGCAGAAGATACACTTTGAACTTGATACAGAATAAAGATTTAACACACCTGGATTCCAATCCTTCTGTTTTTCTCTCCCTGCCTCTAGCCCAGATCTGCTCAGCCAAACCATGTTTTTGACCTAAAAAAATAGAAACAAAAGAAGATTGCCTCAGGGCAGAGGAGTAGCAGCCACCGTCTTTTAGGGCAGTGATGATGGAAGGATGGCAGGGCAGTTATACAAAACGTACGTTGTCTTTCCTTAGCTACAATAACAATTGGACTTCATGGGTTCAAATTATTCATATTGCCTGGCAATTGCAACACTACTCTGATTGCATAAAAAGAATGAAAAAGAAAAACGTAAGTCAACACAAAAGGAATATATCATAGGCAAACAAATCATGACAAAGACTGAGTTTCACTCTAGCAAATCAGCAATTATGCATTACAGCCTAGGATGGGAAATAAGCAAGGGATAGCCATGGGGAAGCTATTTGCATATTTTTAAGGCTGCCTGCTATACTTCAGGGCTTGTCACCTGGAACGGAAAGCAGCCAAATTATGTCAAAGAACTCTCCATGGACAGCAGCAATGAACTCTTCCTAGTTCAACAGTCTCCTTGAACCCCGCAAGTGAGGTTATGCACACAAGTGCAGCTGCAGCTGAGAAAACCTGTCAGAGGGCAGGGCAGATGGCTGTACATAAGAAGTTGTATTTTTTAGGCCATAATTTGTCATCCTTAATTCACACTATGCAGAGAAGAAAAAGAATAGGGCAAAGTGGCATTCACTTTGAATTGCATTGCATGTTATATCTTATACATAAATGTGAAAGCAAACTGCACTATTTGTGATCAGTAAAACTATGTGAATCATCAAGGAAGCAGATGATAGCATATTACTGAAAGTACTGTGGACACAAATATAAGCACAGCAAAAACTTTAAAGATATAACCCAAAGCTCAGACACGTTATTTTTTTTTTTCAAACTTTTGATGCTGAAATTTGTATTGTGGTCTATGACACTGGCATCAACAAGGATATTATTATTTTGTTATTATGACCATAAGTGTTTTAATGATTTTTTTTTTTTTGCTTTATATGATTTTTTTTTTTTTTTTGCTTTATATATTTTTTAACCTTGGAATGAAAAAATGTGATATACTCTATTTTTACATATTTATGGAGTACCGTGAAATTCTGTTAACAGAACATGTAATGATCAAGTCAGGGTATTAAGGATACCATCACCTGAGTAGTTATCATTTCTATGGGTCTGACATATTTTAAGTCCTCTCTTCTTAAAAAATATAATACATTGACTATAGTTACCCTACTCTGCTATTAAGCATTAGAACTTGTTCCTTCTATAAGAATTTTAAAACTAATTACAGGAAATGAACTAAACATGTCATAGAAAATCTGCCATATTTTTTCCTGCCCTCTCATGTGCCTTATAGCCTTTTTTGCGAATTTTCACAAGAAATTTTTGCTTGCTAATATGTCTTGGTATTTCAACTACTAACAAAAATCAGAGTCAGACTGCACTCTAAGTTTGTTTTATGTTAAGATTAAGGATGATAGTGAACTATTTTAGTTGGAGGTTTTGGGTTGTTGTTTGTTTGTTTCTTTTGTGTATTTTTTTTCCCCCTGTCTGGAATTTTCCTTTCAGGAACTTCCTCTTTCATCTGATACAAGTGCCAATCACATAGCTATACCTCCCCTGCCAGTGGAACAAGAATGATACCCAGTTGGGCCAGTCAGAACATTCCTACTCATTAGACATAGAAATTAGTCCAGAGGTGGGAGTAAGACCCAGTAAGATTGATCAAACTCCTTTTGAGTTTGTTATATGAACAGAAATTGGAAAAAAAAAAAAATCCCTTTCTTAGTTCCAAAGATGTTAAGCATGAAAGATCACAGCAGCTTAGAGCTTCCAGAGGCCATCTTTGCCAGAACACAGAAAGCACCTGAGAACTAAGCAAAAAAAGAGGAAAGCAAAGCTGAAGATACAGAGGAAGAAACAGTTTCACATAACATCTCAAACACCTGAATCACATTTGAATCCAAATACTGGAGGCAAGTTTCAACTTTTAGGGAGTGGGAGTTGAGTTACTTGACTCACATTTGTGAGTATTAACTAACACAGTGCCTCAACAAAAGCAATGAGAAAATAAAGAAATTAAAGCACCATATGTATTGTTCAAATTTATGTCATTTACTTAGCTTAAAGTATAAAATTATTAGATATTTGTGTCATCTGGATAAAGAAAAGTTATTGAAGTGAGCATTTTTAAAATTTTTTTAAATTTCAGAATATGAGAGTACAAATGCTTAAATTACCATGTTTGCATTTGTTAGGGGAGACCCATGTTGTAGTTGTGTCCCACACCCAGGAGGTGTGCCACATACACTTACATCGCACCCATTAAGTGAGCACAGCAATTCCCCTCCCTCCCCCCACCAACTTGAATTTGAGTTTTTCTCTTATGTGGGCATGTATTAATGCATGTACTGGCTTCGTATCAATATTGCGTACATTGGATAGTTGCTTTTCCATTCTTATGATACTTTACTAAAGAGAATGTTCTCCAACTCTATCCAGTTAATACAAAAGATGTAAAATTGCCATCTTTTATGACTGAATAGTATTCCATGGTATACATATACCACAGTTTCTTAATCCACTCATGTGTGAATAGGCACTTGGATTGTTTATACATCTTGGTGATTGCAAACTGAGTTGTGACAAACAGTCTAGCGCAGATGTCCTTGTAGTAAAATGACTTTTTCTTCTGGATAGATAACTAGTTAATGGGATTTTAGGATCAGATGGAAGGTCTACCTTTAGTTCTTTGAGGATTGTTAATTAGATGAGCATTTAAAGATAATTAAGCATATGTTTATAAAAGGGTATGTGGAAATGATCTGGCAAAATCAGAAAGAAAACATTCTATAACTCTACTCTTTTCCTAATTCATTTATATATTTATTGAACAAACATATATTCTGTACTCTGTACTGCTATAGGTTTTAGGAACACAAAGTGGACAAATTCTTGCTCTCATATGGTAGATGTTGAGACAGACCATAATTAGGACAAATAAATGCCATGTATAATATGATAGGTTGTTATAACTATTGAAGAAAAAGAAAGCAGTAAAAGAAGATATAAAGTGTTTTGGAGGAAGCCAATGTGTTAAAATGTCATATGCATTAGTCAGGGAAGCCTCACTAAGATGTAATCTTTTAAGTAAAGACCAAAACGAAGTAAGAAAATAAGCTCTGTAGATGTCTAAGGAAAGATCATTCCAGACAGAGGTAGCAGCAAGTGCACGAGTGCTAGGGGAGTCCTGCTGGGCAATCTGGGGAAATGGTAGCAGGTAGACTAAGAAGAGAAGTGAGTGGGAAAAGATGAGACCAGAGAGCTAACGGGAAAAAGATTATCAATGATCATGTAGCACATAGGAAATGTCTGGGATTACACTCTGAGTGAGATGGGTAACCGCTGACAGAGTCCAAGATATAGAATCATGTGACCTGCTTGTTTTATTGGAATTATTTTGTTTGTTGATTTCATGATATACTAAAGGAAGAAAAGGGAAGAATGCCTGGTCAGGAAGCTATTGCAACAATCCAGATGAAGGATGCTGCTGTCTTGAACCAGGGTGGTGACAGTGTGTGTGTTTTGAATGTAGAGCTAATACTTACGTACCAGATGTGGAAGCTCAGAGAAGGAAAGGAATAAATGAAAAGCTTCAATGCTTTTAGGCCTAAGCAACTGGAACAATGGAGTTTCCATGTGTTGAGATGGTAAAAAACAGCAGGAGAAAGGAAAATGGGCACTAAGTTTAAGAGGAAGTAAGGACAAGAAAATGTAGTTTCTGAGACAAGAGAAATCAAAGCACATTTCATACCATAGGATAGATCAAGCAGAGGTTAAAAAAATAAAGAATATGGGAAACGGGAGGACAAAATGCTAGAGAATTCCTTGAGGAGACAGAGAGGATGAAACTGGACACACAAGGAGAGGGACTGACTGTAATGAGGAATGTGGATGGCTCTTCTTACTAACAGGAGGGACAGCAGAGACATGGACCACAGAGATAACCACCATCGTATCTCATTAAGGAGTAGAAAAATCAGAGAAAGAAATGTTTGGTATTTGGGGGTAACACAGTCACCTTATTTTTCTGTGCTTAGACAAAATCTTGGCATAGTCTTATATTGTCTCTCTGTAACATAGTCTCAGAGCCTGATGATGATGTTGTGTGAGATTCTTTGTATCCAGTAAAAAATTAATATGGCCTAGCTTCCAGATGTCAGGGGCTGTCCTTTGAGTTCAAAATTGCTTTTTCATCAGAGATAGGAGAGCATCAGTAACCCAGCACTTAAATTTTCAAAGAAAAGAAAGACACCCAGGAGTATAGAATCTGAAAACATGATATTCAAGATTTTTTTTTTTTTTTTTTTTTTTTGGTATATTTGTTTGTTTGTTTGTTTGTTTTACAGGTTGGGGAGAGTATCTTGAAGGACCAATAAGAAGTGAGAAGAGAACTTCCTCCATCTCTAGGCTCAGGGTTTGGGAAGAAGCCAGCCACCATGTATGGGGGTTTCAGGGGAAGTCATGTCATCAGGGGTACTTTGGTGTTAATTATAGCAGAAGATAAAGGGAATATTCACAGAAAAAAAATAAGGATAAGTGCATAGTGAGAAGGTTTCAGAAGGTGAGGAGAAGTGGGAGGCAGGGCTAGAAAAAGGGATAAATGTATGAATCTCTGCAGTTACAGAGGAATGGCCTGGTCCTATGGCAGATAATGCTGAAAAGGCTGCGATTATAAATTAAGGGGAAGGAGGGAAGGATGGAAGAACTTTCAGAATAACTAAAAACCTTGGGCCTGCATGTGAATGGTGATGATGGAAGCCTGGAGTTCTGCATAGGGGCAGTCTTCATCATTGCACAGCACTAGCTTAACTCTTGCCAATAGCTAACCTGCAGAGATATTCTCTTAACCTGAACACAGTAAGCTCCTTTCAAATTAGAAAACATTACAATAGTCCTTTTAACTATAGTTTTGCTTTCCAGAGTTTCAGTTAGCCACTGTCACCCTTAATCCAAAAACAAATGAGAAGCACAATAAGATATATTGGGAGATAAAGGGAGGCTATAGTTACATAACTCTTATTATGCATATTGTGATAATTGTTCTATTTTATTCTTAGTTATTGTTGTTAACCTCTTACTGCCCCTATATAAGTTAAACTTGTCATAGAATGCATGTATGGGAAAAAACATGGTATATATAGGCTCTAAGTACTACTGACTGGGGGTCCTGAAAAGTATCCTCTGAAGAAAAGGGAGGACTGGTGTATTTGGTGCTAGTTCATTGAAAAGTTTTTTTTAATTGCTTGAATTTATTTTAATAATCCATAAAAACCAAGAAAGTTGCTCAATTAAGCCTACGTATTGTATGACACATTTTTAAAAAAGTCTCCAGATATCTCTCAGAGTTTTCTTCATAGTCTTTGCTGAGTAATTAAACTTCACACTCTTTGCTGTGCACTTTGCTTGCTCCTTGGATGCTTTAGTGTTTGCTCCAATATGCATTCATTTAATTTAATCATTCAGTCATTAAAATAGGTATCACTTGAACACCACAGGCAAAACAATATGCAAGTTACTCTTTTCATTTATGCCATTTATTTAGCTGTGAGTGTTGATACATTACTAGGAAGTAGAATATCATGATTACCCTTTTAGAAGCAGGAAGAGATATTTTTCCAACTGAGCAAGAGAGGGGACAGAATTTCCAAAGCATCATTGGATGGCCTCTGCCAGAAACTATGTAACTCCCCACCCCTGCACTTCAACCAGTTGACCAGTATTTCAACAAATTGGCCTACTTTCTTCCAATTTCCAGCCATCCCTACAACATACGCCATCACCCAAGAATGGTATTCTCAGATTCAAGGAAGTATTGTACTCCCTGGGCCACTAAGAAATGCTATCAGAATGGATGAGAGAGTCATATTCCAGACCATGGCATTCAAGAAAATGATCATGTCTAAAGACATTTTCTGAGTGACAGATGTGGTAGGTACTATTCTAGCTTGTGAACACTTATCCATGAATAAGAAATAGATAATGGAGAGTGTTGGTGAAAAAGATGAAGTAATCGAAAATAACTACCATAAAGGAATATTGTATCATACTTGAAGATGACTTATATAATTAACGTTTGGTAATATGCCTGATAAGAAAGAGTCTAGGGTGATTTCTAGATTTCTGGCTTGGGTGAGAGGGAGTGATGTGCTCCAGTTCACAGACATACAGAAAAAAAATTGGAGATGTTTGGTTTTGACCTTTTTTTATGAGGAGGTGGTAATGAATATTTGCTTTACTATAGCTGGATATGAAATTCTGAAACTCAGGGAAAACAATCTGAGCTATAATTTTCAGAGGTATGTAAGGGTGTTAGAGCAATGGGAACAGAGGAGACAGCCCCGGATACTTTGCTTCCCTGTCTTCTTTGACTTCCATTGTTGCACATAGTAAGAATGTAAGGACAAAGAAAGTAATCTTCAAACATGTCTCCATGTGTGCAGTACTTTAATCCCATCAGTATATCCTATATGGTTCCCAAGAATGAAGTGGCCTTTTGGAACACTGTCATCCCAGCACTGTGCACTATTTCCTCCAGGTAGTGATAGAAGTTTCTGTTCATACTACATACTATGTGCTTTGACAAGTAAATACGTTAATGTCTAAGATAGCAGGCTGCTGATAGGGAGAGATCTTCCCATAATATTTCTGAAGATTATTCTTTATCACATCAAAAATACCCAACAGTAGTAGGTCAGGGGGCCAAGATAGATAGAAGCCAAACTGAGAAAGAACTAGGTCAAAAGTTCTTTGGGGGAGCAGGAGAGGAGTTGTGATTATAAGTGATACTTTCACCCAAGTTTTTTCTATTCTCTGTATATTTTTAAATGCCCATATTAAATATTCATTGAATTAATAATTATAAAAATATATTTTTTTAATGAAGTCAGTTTGGCAAAGGAAGGCTCTGTAATAGTCATGGGGTTCAATGAAAACACATTGCGATATGCTCAGCTCAGAATTACTGGATGAATGCAGAAGACTAAAGCAGAGAATGCCATTGACTAGCAAGTGCTCTCAAGGTCCTGTTTTTGTCATATGAAAAAATGTCCCAGACCTCCCAGAAGTTCTTGTAACAAACATAACCTTCAAAACAGAAATGACTCATCTGATGATTTTCACAGGAAGCAAAAAAGAGTATATCCTCTGCAGAAATAATATTCTGGAAGACAAGTTAAATTTATGACATTATGACAGTTTCATAAGCCAAGAGCTTTGAGTATATCTACAGAGACAAGCAAAGAACTACACTGCATCCAGAAGACACTGAGGGAAGTATCAGAACCCTTCCAAAGTAAAGAGTTCTTTATTTGTGTTTTCAAGTACATACAGTTGAATTACATTACGGAAATGGAATGGACTCATCTGTCACATATTTCTATTAATGCAAAGCCAAAGCATAAACAGTTGCTATCTCTACAGTTTTCTCAGAAATGGAATAAAAATCCTTGCCCTTTTGTT
Source organism: Loris lydekkerianus (assembly GCA_963574355.1). Classification (NCBI taxonomy): domain Eukaryota; kingdom Metazoa; phylum Chordata; class Mammalia; order Primates; family Lorisidae; genus Loris; species Loris lydekkerianus. The sequence continues at coordinate 19,630 of CAUYPK010009377.1, forward strand.
TAAGCTTTTTTTCTTTCTTTGGGACACAGAATAACATCAGTTTTCAAGTTAAAATGAAGTGTGACACTTCAATAAAAAGAAAGCTATGGAAACCAAATACTGAACTTATGGTACACAATAGAGTAAGCAGCCTACAGATGGAAGGAAAATAATAAACCTTTTGCCCATATTTACTCTAAAGGAAAAGAAAATCAAAACCATCAAGTAGTTACATACCATGTCTAGCATTTAATACAATATTTACACGTAGCAATAGAATAAGTAAAAACATGATTTAGTGTGCCACTGAGGATTATGTAAAACTGCATTCCAACCCTCATCAGATGGCCTAATCCAGCAGCATTTACCATCACATAAACCAGGATGTGGTTATGTTTTGACAACCAACTAGTTCCTAACAAGTGTCTTCAGTTCCTAGGAATATTTTGATCAAGCATCAGATGTGGTTGCTAAAAACTAGCTCTTACATAAAATAAGCGAGTTCAATTTTTCTCTAAGAGACCCAGAGTAAATGCTAGAATATGTCTTGATTCTTTTTAATTATGGGTAATGAATTAAAATCAAGGAAGCATTCCTTTTGTCAGACACATTTCTTCATGCTTGTTAAGCTGCATTACGAGCATAATGAGGAACTCTCCACAGAATTCTCTATGGACACAACATATCTATCTAGTCTTGTACCTTATGTCCTGCTCATTTGTTTAGCCACAGATTGATCCAGAGGCCTATGTGCCTATTCTCTTTCTAAGATATATGTACAAGATTATTTGGAATTCTTTCAAGCCCTGATAAGAACAGCTTAATTTAAATTAAAAGGATGGGAGAAAGCTGAAAGAAGAAATCATGAAAGAAAGTCAAAATTTAGTTTTACGAAAAGGTAGCTTGAAAAAAGTTGAGCAGAGAAACCGTGATAGTTTTAAAGTTTTCATAAGATTGGGATACTAAATACACTGAATTGTGTGTCTTAGTGGCTAAAATTATAAACTTTATGTTAACTGGATTTTACCACAATAAAATAAAAATCTAGTCTAAATAAGAGGGGGGAAAGGTGTTTTACCATAGACTTGCAGCACCTCAGTTTTGGAAAGAACCTTAAATGCTGTTTAGGCAAGTGTTATTTAAGCAATCATTTTGTGAATCATAAAATCAATTTACACAAGACCATACAATTTTAAGAAAATAGAATTTAAAAAATCTGAGTGTATCTTACGTAAGGGGCTAAGTACAGTTTAATAAAGTCATGTTTCAGTTGCAAATGTATGTGTATGTTCACATACTAAGTTGTAATGCAAAACATATAGTTTGTCTGTATACAAATCATATAATTAGACAAAACACATGGATTAAAAAAAAACAAAAAAACTATTCTCAGATATCAGAGGACATCACAAAGTTGAGACTCCTAAAAGAAGAGAAACAAACAAGGTGACCCTGAAATCAACTAGGCCCAATTAACATTAATAGAACATTCCATGGAACAACATAATACATATTATTATGAGACCACGGTAATAAGACAATGAGGTATTAATAGACGTCAAAGGAACACAATTAAGAGTCCAGAAATGAGGCAAGGTAATTCAACAGCATAAAGAATAGATTTTGCAAAAAATAGTCCTGAAACAACTAGACACCAATGTGTAAAAACTAAACTTCAGGTTTTATGTCATACTGTAGGCAAAAAAGTAACTTAAACCATATTTTTGACTTAAACATGAAATCTCAAAATACAAAGCTTTTAGAAGAATATAGAGAAGAAAATTTTCAGGATTGGCAAAGTTTTCATAAATAGGTAAACATAAGATATCAATAAAAAATCTAACAACAGTATATATCAAAGTGATCAAAATTTTAAAATTTTGTTCTTCCAAAGAAACCATAAACTTGAAGAAGCAGAAAATATTTTCAATGCATATATCTGAAAAAATATTTCTATACAGAATATATAAAGAATTTGTAACACTCTATAAGAATTCAAGCAAAAAATTAAAATGGGCTTTTTTCACATGTATATCTTTAAATGGACATTACACAAATGAAAATATACAAGTGATAGACCTATGAAAAGATTCCATCATTAATACTTATCATGGAAATACCAATTAAAACCTCAAGGAAACTAAAACTTCACAGATTAATAATAGCAAGCATTGATGAGGACATGAAGCAAACAGAATGATCATAAATTGTTGGTGGGTTTATAAAATGGCACAAATTAAAAAAAGAATAGTTTGACACTGTCCTATGAAATATGTACTTAACCATATAGCTCACCAATTCTATTCTCAATTATTTACCTAAGAAAAATGAGTAAGCCACACAAAGTTCTAATACATGGATGTGCACAGTAGCTTTAGTCCAAACCTGGCAATAATATAAGTGTCTACTACCAGGCAAATAGATTCACAAAGTGTGATATAATTCATTCAATGGAATACTACTAAGAAATAAAAAGGTCTATTGATATGTATGACATACAGATAATTCTCAAAATCATTCTGTTAAGTGAAAATAGTCAAAACCAAAAAAAAAAGCACTTTCCCATTTCATTAATATAAAATTCTAGGAAAGGCAATCTCTGTCAAAATACCAATGGAATTCTCCACAGAAATAGAAAAAAAAAAAATCCTAAAATTTATATGAAACCAGAAGTAACCCAGAATAGCCAAGGCCATCCTGAGCAAAAAGAAGAAAAATGGAGAAATCACATGACCTGACTGTAAATTATACTGTAGAGCTTTATGAAAGGACAGGCAACCAAAGCAAAAATGGACAAATGAGATCATATCAAGCTACAATGCTTCTGCACAGCAAAGGAAGTAGTTAACAAAGTGAAGAGACAACCTACAGAATGAAAGAAAATATATGCAAACTACCTGTCTAACAAGGGATTGATAACTAGAATATAGAGAGAGCTCAAACAACTCAGTAGGAAAAAGTCAAAGAATATGGTTAAATGATGGACAAAGATTCTGAACAGACATTTCTCAAAAAAGAGATATATTTTATCTTTGGCCACATTGATTACAAAGTGTCTAAGAGATGCTCTAGAGAATCCTCAAAGTGCTGAAAGTAGACCTTCCATTTGGTCCTACAATCCCTTTGCTAAGTATCTACCAAGAAGAAAAAAATCATTTTATCATAAGGACATTTGCATTCTAATGTTTATATCAGCTCAATTCACAGTCACAAAGAATGGAAACAATCCAAGAGTCTTGTAAATAAAAAATAATTTAACTGATGCGCTTTTTTTTTAGTGTAGCAGTGATTTTGACAGCCATACTAAAAAATAACAGAAATCATAGTTGCAGGTTGAGGGGCCAGGATTGGGGATGAGTTTCCAAGGAAATTAAGAAATACGGGACAGTATTGAAAAGCTAGATGGAAGAATCTATATAAAAATGTAAGCCAAATTGCATCAATTAAATTATTTTTTATTTACAAGGCAATTAAAGTAATTGTTCTTTCTTCTGGAATGATTAAGAAACATTATAATTGAAGGGGTATACCGTATATACTCAGCACAAATTTGTGCCGAAAAAACTCGGCTTATACTCGAGTATATACGGTAAGTCCTTTACATTGTTTGGCTGGAATTATGTCATAAAGAAGGAAATCTTCAGTTTTAAAATACACAGTTTTCATGAGATATTTTTGGAAGGTCAGTTGGTGGATCCTGAAGATCCTCTCCTTTGTTGTATGATGTAGAACAATTTTTAGAATCTTCACCGAATGATATTCTTTAGACACACCTAAGGATGTTTCAGAGGTTATGTTGTTATGGTTGTTTTACAAACAAACAAGAAACCAAAGCAATTTTCTAGTTTCATGACAATATGATTACATAATGAAAATATAATCTAACATCTGCACATTTTAAAGCATATATTTGGTTTGTTTTCCTCTTGCAGGGAAAATTCTCTGAAGCTATCTTTCTTTCTTTCCAGCTCACTTCTCAAGACTTTTCTTGCTTCTTGTCTTCAGCACACCATCCATTCTCTCACACAAGAGGGGATGCTTTTGATCAAAATTCATTAGTCCAAAATATCATAGTCATTTGGGTCATTTCAGGGGAAAAAGGAAAAGATAAAATCTCTTGTGTTAGAAATATGGGGGGAGACAAGATGGCGGACTGAAGCCAGCTTTTCACAGAGGCTCCCGTCCAGAAGGAGAGTTAAAGGATGGAAATTTAGTAAGTAACCTGGAGGATTCGAGCTATACCAGGAGAGAAGGTTGGAGATCGCACATCA